>JAQIXN010001320.1:0-19716 GCA_034698145.1 Proisotoma minuta
CATCAAAATCGGTCCACTAGGTAGGCCAAAATAAATTCTCAAACGCAAGCGATTCACTAATTTGCCAACCTGTATTTACATATCATTACAGATCTTCTTGCAAATATTTCTGATATTCAAAAGCCACAAATTTAATCTCTCCTGGAATGTATCGAAAGTTTTTGTTGAGTTCGGTGTCCAATCCTGGAGACTCGATTGCTTCCAAGACGGCGGGCGCGTTGAGTCCTTTTCTGACGACGACGGCCGTGCCACAGACCCTGCAGGCCCTCGTAATCACGGCCCTCACGTTCATGCAACAACTCACATCAACCCGAAACCGTTTAAGGACTCCTCCTTGAGGCAACTGAACCATTTGAATCTCTTCCTGTGGCTTCTCTGCCTTTTTAACAACAGCCACTCCAATTTCTTCTTCTCCCACAAAAATCCGGAAGCGATGACCCTCAAACACGGCTTGGGGGGCAAATCCAAAACCTTCGGGATAGGAATCACTCCAAAAATAGTTCTCATTGTTGTTTTTGCTCTGGGATGCAAAAGTGAATCGCTTTCCATATCCCCTCCCAATTGAATTAAGAGTCAGTGACTTTCCGCCAAAAAGTGGGTTTTTGGCGTGAACTGGGCGAACGATGTAGTTGAATCCAGGTAGAATTCTGGGATCGACATAAGTCCCTATCACTGGGAACTCATGACTAAGGATTCCACTGATTGTGTATGTCGCAGGGACGTCGGATAGCGAGTTGCCACTCACGGTTATTCGGCGACGATGCGTGTCCACACCCGGCATCAGCGTGAAACCAGATTTGGATTTGGGCTGCACCCCATTAATCCGTTTGTTTGATATTTTGCAGTTCATAATGCGGACCAAGGTAGCGGCCGCTGTTCGGGAAACTTTGGATGCGATTGCGATTCCGGAAATTACGTCTTCTGACATTGAACCTTCCAATGATTCCATCTAATAGAAATGGTTTTATTTTTATGATTTGAAATTTATTTTAAATACCTTGCATCTTAATTTTGTGACAACCCATTTTTCAATTGTCCCGTTTTCTGGCCAAATAAGATGCGATTGTTCTTGTTGCGGTTCCTGAAATAAGAAAATTCACATTACATTAAGCAGCTTGATTGCATTGCAATTTGCATGCAAATCTAATAATTATTTATATGCAATCAAAAAGATGAATTTAATGATGACACACCCCTGCAAATGCCATCAATAACATATTATGCAATAATCCTAATCTTCCAAGTTAAATATCTTTATCTTGTTTGTTTAATTTGAGACTGACCTCGTTACTGATAACTTCACAATTGCCAATCTTTGTATGAGTGGCGTCATAAATGGTAAACTTGTCGCCGGGTGAAACGACCTCCAGCTCAAAGCCATATCCTTCAGGCCGAGAGTCGCTCCAGAAAAAGTTTCTGAAAACAAAAACATGTTTTTAATCTAAATTTTTAATTTTATTATATAATTCCATACTGGTTATCATTTTTATGGCCCTCATCCGCGCTAAACGTCAACCGCTTTCCGTAGCCTTGTCCAATAGACAACAACTGAAGGGCTCGGCCGCTAAACAAAAACTTGGATGTACTCAGCGGTCGAACCCTGTAACAAAATCCAGGGATGATTCGAGGATGGACGACAAGTCCGACGACAGGAAATTCATGTGGTCGCAGATTCTCAACTTTGTAAACCGTGTTAACATCTTCAGCGATGACCGTTGTCGTCCGCCTCTCCACCGGTCGCTTAAGGGATAGCAGTTGTAAATGGGTCAACAGCTTGGGACCAGGAGCAACTGGCTTGGGTTCTATTTGAGTTGGGGTCGGAGGCATTTTGAGATTGTATTTTTAGAATGAGAAACTTATTAAAATATTAGTAATACTGAGACTTTTTCAACAGTTTGCGATTATTTTGCGAGTGTAAAATAGTTTTGTGCAAATAAAATATAAAAAAAACTTGCTAAAAATAAATAAATTTGAGAGGTATGTTATCAGCTCTCAAGTTCTAGCTCAAGACTAAGATTTGGATCAGAGTAGGATAAGACAGGATTAGGATTAGAAATGGTTTACAAGTTGACAAGATGTGCATGTAATATAATGTAGAAAGAAATGGGGGTATAAATTAACAGGGCTAAAAGCTTGTTGTTGAAAATTAAAATGTTTGTTTAAATTACTTTTCTTGGAATTGATAAATGAGTTTTGAAAGCCTAATTAAGCCGATTAATACCAGTTATGAAACTTGAGACAATTCTATTCTATTCTAATAGAGGAAGAGACCTGAATTCCCATTTATTTCAGGACAAGTCCAACATTTGCATAGAGAGTGGTTGGATAATGGCCACTTGGGTTTATTCCATTGAAATTTGATACAAATTAATTGGATCCGTTCTGCAATTTCTCCGTTGCATTGCTTTCTTATTCAATTGAATTGATTATTCTGTCAATAGAACGACCTTTGGAACTCGGCTAATTGAATGCTGTCTATATTTGTAGCCAATAATCAATAAAATTAATTACGGCATGTTCTTTCTTTGATTTGAGAGTAATTGAAGAACAGCTTCCCATGCGCCATAATGTCTGATAACATTCATTGTGTTGTAAGGTCAAGTAAATAATTCCGCGTGTGGAGAAAAATGACGGAATCAAAGCCAAAGTTCATCCATTTGCAAGTCATTGGTACTTTTGTCTTATGCGGTATCTTATCAACGAATGTCATTTGATGCAACAATGTTTAAAACTGTCATGTACTTGGAGCCAAACACCTTATTTTTATGTATTTTTTGTAAAATTTAAAATGCCGTTAACTTTCAGCCAAACACAGCTTCCTGATGGATCCATTGTCCACTTGACCTTAAGTTGTCTTCCAATGGAAAACTGGACAATAACAATTTCAAACGCTGTCAATCAGGGAACAAGTAAAGTTCCTTTGCCTTATCCAAAACGTCCAAATCCGCGGCCTATCACCGTTCGTGGCTGCGGACACTGTTGCTTCTGCGAGTGCAAATGTCACTTCCCAAAAGGAGACAAGGACAGGGGCAAAAAGCAAGGGAGGAAGCGTCGGAGGAGTGCGTTCAATGTGTATCAGTCAGACTGGAAGCAAATGACCAACGAGCAGAAGCGACCTTATAAAGCTCGAGCCGTGGAAGTGAGCGATCAAAAGAATGAAAGCAATTGAAAAATAATTGACTCTCGACCCTATATTTGGCTGGAAAATGACTAAAATTACTCAAACCGTTATGAAATACCATTTAATTTACATAAATAAATAATACAACATAAATAACACATAAATAACAATAATTTGTCATTTGAGTATTTTCTAAGGCTAATATCCAAATAAAGATACTGTAAACTAAAAGTACCAAGTACTCAAGTCTGTAATAAAATCGCTTCAAAGTTTTTTTGGCATAACGATTTTATCTGTAACCAAATTGGCGAACGAATTAAATCAATCACGACAGAACCAAAATCAACAAGTTATCTTATCCAAAGAATTAGCATCGCTGTTCAACGAGGGAATGCTGCCTCTATCTTAGGGAGCATACCTACTTCGCATAGTCTAGACGAAATTTTCTACTTGTAAAATTATCTTTCAATGTTTAATAAAGATATCTCAAATATCTGTAACCAAGTAGTCTTTTGTTGTAAATAAAATCCACAATTTTGCTAGCTTTATCACAAAATAATTTGGAAGATTTTCATTAAAAAACCTGAAAATGGCGAAAAACTGCGCTTTTTGTCTCTTTACTCTTTTCATAGTTCTTGGCATAATAGCTCCTGAAGTTGCTGGCGGAGGTAATTAAACAATTTTCTAGTCAATTTTAACCTAAAATTTACCAAAAAATCAGCCAGCGGTCGTCTCTCTGGATCTGACGCCAAAGCCTTTGTCGAATTGGTTGCAACAGGGGAACAAGATGTGAAATATCCCCAAATCAAATGTTACGAGTGCACGGGGTGCAAAGATGGGACAAAACTAGCGTCCAGTGACCTAAAGGACTGTAAAGGGGAGGATAAAGTGACGCCAGTCAATTGGCAGGCCGCAGGACTTGATTCCGGGGAGTTGAGGGAATTTCAAGGATGTCTTGAAGTAATGAAGAAGCCGGAGGGCGAAGGATGGGTTTGCAAAACTCCCGAAGCCTTCATTTCCCTTGACATTGGTCCAAAATATTACAGTAATAATCAAAGCTTTATACTGAATTCAGTTGTCTGTCTGTTTCCTCAATAACTTTCGAGAGTTTTGAACAAACAAGCCGAAACGTTGATGCTACAAAACAATATTAAATTGAGACAAAGTCTCAGGTCAAGTTACTTCCTTTTCAGTTATTCCTTATAATATAAGAATATATATAATATAATATTATTTTCCATCTGCAGTTAAGCCGGTGTGCGTAATGTCCTCTGACGCGTATGGGGTCACTGGGAGGGGCTGTTACACTAGATACGTGGAAGGGGCTGCCCAGGGCATCGACAGCTTGGCCATTCGGGGGGAATGTGGAAAAGTGAAGAGGAGCAGTGATGACCAAAAGCCCTTTGTTTGCTACTGCAAAGGGGACAAGTGCAATTCTGGAATCACGCTTCGATCCACGCTCATCTTTGCCGTCCTCCTCATTGTCCCCTTCTTCTTCTAACCCACCCAACTCTCAGGGGAAAATGCTATCTCAAAATCCTCCTAGTTGGTCAAATTCTTTACAAATTCTGCTAATTTGTAATCATGTCTAAATTTGTTGTTGGAAAACAAATTTTATGGAGCAGTTCTCCTAGTAAAACCGTAAAATTTTGGTATTCCAATGTAAAACAAGCCAATAAATCTCAATTTGCCTCAAATAATCTTTGCATCCATTTCTATTTTCACATCATAAATCGTCTGCAACAATTGTTTGCTTTACTTGTGATGAGTCTGAGGGCCAAAGTTGCATGTAAAACGAAGGGGAAAGCACCTAAAACAGTTAAAACCCTTGGAGCTTAATTTTCACTTTGGAATCTTTGGTTGGCTCGGAATAGAGAAAGTTGACAAAATATACAATATGTCATGTTTTTCCCTTCGATAACTCTACAACTTTTTGAACTAGCGACCTGAAGCAAAAATGTAAATTAGAACGTAATAATTATGCAATGCTTTGCCAATTTAATTGTTTTCAACCTTGAACGACTTACTCTGAACCAGAACTAGCTTTATGAATATTTCAAACATCCATTGATTTTTAGCACAAGGGTAAAAGTAAAAGGTAGAGCTTTTTAAAGTTTATTTTTTACACTTTCCTTTTAAATTAAGACAATAATGAAGGTCTTTAATTGTCTCCGCTGGAAAGCATTTTACAAGTTGATTGTCGCCCTCGGAGTGATTTCCGGGTTTGCTTCCATTCTTTTAGGATGGGGTGGCCTAGACTTCATCTTCCATTTGGTCATTAGAAAGGTCTCCATTATTCATGCTTTTCTCAGCTATATACCTAAAAAGGTTTATTTTTGGTGCAGATGTCGAGACTTGTTCCAGGGAACTCGCTTTGGGAAAGTTGGAAAACGATTCCGTTTCCGGTTTACATCAAATTCCACCTCTTTAATGTGTCAAACCCTGACGAAATTTCTACTGGGGGAAAGCCCAAGTTGATTGATTTAGGCCCTTACGTCTATTTGTAAACATTTAAAATTAAAATATTCCAAAAACAAATCGATATCCACTCTTTCAGAGTTGACTTTGACAAGTTTGACTTTGAGATGAACGCACAGAATGACAGCATTTCCTATTCTCCTTCAAGAACCTACATTTTCCAGCCAAAGTTGAGTTCTGGAAAAGAGGATGACGTCGTGACGTACATCAATGTCATGTTTTTGGCCGTGTCGCACATAGCAAATGACGCCACAGACCTCGATTTTATACTTCAGATGGTAGACGAAAATTTATCATCCAAGGGAGAAGGGTTGACGAGAAGGGACACCGTAAGGGACCTACTTTTTGATGGAGTGTCCATCCAAAACTACGTGGACCTTGTAAATGATCCCTTAATGGCGGCTGGAGGTGGAATGCAACTCCCAGAAAATTATAGAGACGGACGTTTTGCTCTTTTCAAAGCGGTATTTTATCAAAAAAATTAAATAAAGTTTATTAATATAGCTTTGGAATGATTTAGAAAAATGGGACAAAGGACGGACGATGGGAAGTTCACTCTGGAATTAGAGATAGTTCCGAGCTCGCTGAGCTTGTGAGCTATCACGGTAAGACAAATTTGGGGATCTACGATGGAGAAGCATGCAACGCAATTAATGGTACTGATGGAACACTAAATCCTCCATTTGGAGTTACACCCCTTTACATCTTCATCCCCGAGCTCTGTCGCTCAATCCAATGGGAATTTGTGGGAAGGGATGAATCCAAAGGGATTCCTGTATCTCGATACCGTTTCCCAGATTCTCAGCCAGACTGCTTTTGCCCAAATAAAGCTTCAGATCAATGTCGAATTCAAGGGATTGCAAACTTGTCCCCTTGTTTTGAAGGCGTTCCATTAATTTACTCAAAGCCTCATTTTCTGGGTGCCAATGCTTCCGTGAGGGAAATGATTGAGGGGATGAAACCAGATTCAAGTTTACACGAATCTGAATTAAATCTTCATTCGGTATTTTGAAAACATCATGGATAAAGTTGTTGATAATTGCAATTTATAAATCGTTTCAATTAGTTGACGGGAGCGTCGGTGAGTGCAAGTATAAGACTCCAATTCTCAATGGAACTTAAGTCTTGGGCGTCAATGCCAAGCTTCGCAAAAGTCTCAAACGCTTATGTCCCCTTCATTTGGCTAGAACTTGTAATTTCAATATAAAATTCTGAACAAAACGTTTGACAATCGCTTAATTTTCTAGGTGGCCAATTTAAGTGGCTTCAATCTCTGGGTCATCCGCATCCTTTCTACATTTCTCAAGCTAAATGCGGTCCTTCGATGGCTGGCTATTGCAGGCAGTGTAATTAATTAATATTTAATTAACCCAAACAATTAAACTATTTAAACAAGTAATTTAATCCAGTGCTTGCTCATCTTTATCGGAATATTTTTTGGCGTTCGGTCTCGGAAACATAACAGCATTTCCGTCATTAGTAAAAGAGGTACAAAAAAGCATGAAATATGGCTCAAAAAATTACAGGAACTGGATAAATAATACTTGTAATTATTATTGTTCATGTTAAAAATAAATTAAAATATGTTTATATCTGTAATAATTATTATTAATGTTGGATGGTCTGACGTAATTGTCAGAAAAGTTGTCCCTCAGAAACCAGCATAAACCCTCCCCCCCAAAGATGCCCCCATCCAAACTGTCCTCATGAACAATATTTTTTTTTATATTTATTTATTTTGTGTATGCGTGCATGTATTACTTATTTGTGTTTTTACATCGATAATTATTATTATAATTTAAAAATAATAATGAAAATAAATGCATGAGGATTTAAAGATGCGGTTGCATATTTTGCGTGGGTTTGCTAAAAACATTAAAAAGCGTGATTCGCAGGTGAAAGCAGATCGATCTCTATTTTTGGGAAAAGTGCTGCGTAACTTTCTCCGAGTAAAAGTTCTATAGAGAGAAAAGTCAGGATGTATACAAATTATACAATGGGTATAGATCAAAACTTCCAAAACAACATGCTCTCTTCTTGAATTAATAATAGTGGAAGGCTAATTAGTAATTAAACAGGTGTACTTTTACTTTTTGCAGCATTGGCATTCCAAGAAAGAAAGTTTTGGGACAATGAATAGCTTGGGTCTTAACATAATTATGAGGATGGGCTGCCTGTGCTCCAAACAAAGTGTTCGGATAAACGGGAAGACGTACTATGTTCGAGAACGGCTGGGCGAAGGGTATTGGCATTGCTTTAAAATCCGAATTGCAAATGAATAATCCGAATTTGTTGTTTGCAGAGGTTTCAGCGTGGTCGAGCTTGTGGAGGACGCGAGGACGCATGAAATGTACGCCTTGAAACGAATCGCTTGTCACAGTGCGGAAGATCAAAGGGTCGCCATGCTCGAAGTGGAAGCCCATAAATGTGTTCAACATCCTGGAGTAATTTTTAACGTGTTTTGATGTTTTATGAAGGAGTTTTTAAATGTTCTTTTACGATAGGTGATGGAGATGATTGATTATGACCTCAAATCGAAACTTGATCCTCTTGAAGACCTCTCTTCCGAACTTTTGATACTCATGCCATATTATCAGGTAGTTATATAAATGATGGAATTTAAATCATTTCTAAAAGAAGTAAGAAATCCTATCTTTAGAGAGGAACTTTGGCCGCAGAACTTTTACGGAGGGAGCGAAGAAGAGCTTACTTCTCGGAGAAAGAGGTCCTGCGACTTTTCCACTGCATTTGTGAGGCGACGGAAGCGTTCCATTCTGCGCAGCCCCACCCCCTCGCCCACAGGGATCTCAAAACAGCCAACATTCTTTTGGATGAGAACACTAATCCAATCTTAATGGATTTGGGATCAGTGACTCCAGCTCGAGTGGACATTAGTCTCCGTTCTGCGGCTACAAAAATCGAAGAACAGGCCGCAGAACGGTCTTCGATGCCTTATAGAGCCCCTGAATTGTTCAACATTCCATCTCAATTCTCTCTTGATGAAAGAACGGACGTTTGGGTAATTAAATTCATTTATATGGGACATGACCATAATTAAGTTATCTTATTAATACAGTCTTTGGGATGCATTCTTTTTGCCCTCTGCTTCTTCAAGTCCCCCTTTGATATCGTCCACGAGAGAAATGACTCTGTGGCACTGGCCACGGTCAGCGGCCGAATTGACATTCCCCAGGATTCGCCATTTTCCGACAATGTTCATGATTTAATCAAATGGATTCTTGTGGTGGACCCTAAACAGCGACCATCCGTCCAAGACATTATTGCAAAACTGAAGGAAATGGAAATGAAAAATCAAGGATGCGTGTAAAGTAAAACTTTATAAAACCGGTGATTAGTGCTAATCAAAAGTGGTAGTCATTATTACCTAAGCCTCTAACCAAACATATCAAAATATGCCTAAAAATAACATTAGCCTTTATAATTTTAAATGTTGTTAAATAATCGCTTTTTAATACAAATTTTAAATAAATTACACATTTTTAAGAGCAGTGTCAATAACAGAAGACTGCATTCTTACAGCTTCCTCGATAAAAACATAAATTTTAAGACAGCCCTTGATCCCTTCCCTTAAAACATCTTTAAGGTACATACTGGGCATTAGATTAGCATGTTCTAAAACTATCACATCATTATTCTGCGCCGTGATGGCGATAGTCAGTTCTGGACTTGTCCCCCTTTCTTGGGCATTGATGTCAATCATTGGGACGGAGTTTGTAATTGTGGCCGTACAACTAACGACATAGTCCCTGATTGGAATTCGAGCATCAGCAAGGGCCAATGTTAGGGCGTTGATGCAGGCGGAATAACTGCCTCCATCGTCCTGAATCAGTTCGACATAGGCGTCCAAAACGGTGCCGGCAGTCAACGCGTCCCCCACGACAATATTCTCCAACAACTCTTTGAGACTCGTGGAAATTTCCAGCGACTTGCGATCTGATTTTGTGGAACTCTTCCTCTCATTTGAACTGAAGCAGGCTGAAGAATATTCACAATTAATATTGATTCTATCCGGATTATGATTCTTTTTCTGAGTTTGTCTAACCTTTTAAAAAGAGACATTACTAATTAGTCAATTTATCTGCTAATTTAATGAGCAATTAAGTATACCTCGTGAGGCCCATAAATAGCGGCGACGACCTTTGTGTTTCCAATATTGAAGGCGGCACTTCCGCTGGCCCTCGTGTTGCGGAACACGCTCAACTCGCAGTTGACGTTTCGCAGCTCGTCCGGCGTCCTCCCGTCAGCCCTTATCTCATGCTCCCACAAATCGTCTAAATGGGTTCGGAAAGCCATTGAAATCACAATTGTGGAGCTAACTAGTTAATTGTTGTTTGTCAACGTGACGTATTTGCACATGGGAGTTGTTGGCGGTTGTTCTTTGTGTATCCCTCCGCAGTGGTGGTAGTATATGCACTATTTCTCCCTACCTCGTCAGTTACTCGCCAAAAAAGGTAAGAACAACAATTAATTAATTATCCCACGACTAATTAACGTTAATTGTAGGAGAGTAGAGGTAGAAGAAGAGCGGTGGCCACACCCCTTCCTCATGGGACCCCACCAACAATCACCACCCACCCACAACAATTAAACGACGTAGCTCCGTAAATTCCTGCGTAAGTGCTAATTTTGACCTTAATTAAATGTTGGCGTTTGGCGTTGGTTGGTTTGGTACGCGGACGACGTCGGTCGTAAAAGTTGGGTTGAGTGACGTTTGTTAATGTTTTGAGGTTCATTGGCCATAATATCATGGTATCAATCAGTCAGTGTATTATAAAGATAAAAATAATTGTGGATAAACAAGCATTAAAGTACAAGAGGGATGTTTACATATTCAATCTAATGACTGATTAACTACTGATAAGCTTTCTTGCTTCTGGTCAAAGTTTAATTAACTTTTAGACAAAGTTAGAAAGAGGCGTGCTTTATATTTAGTATTAGTTTAAAGTTTTAACTTGTTTTATTTATAGTCGTGGAACTCTTCAGATGCACGTCGCGGTCCCCCTTTCTTCAACCTGGTCGAGGACATCGTCGTCGTCCGACGAAGAAGGAGCCGCTCGTCGCCATCATCTCGACGAAGACCACCCATCCGTACCACCACCTGCTTCCATCATTTCCTTCTGAGCAGTGAATTCGTCAATTAATTACCAACATCAACAACAATCAAAATCAACGAAGCAACGTTTAAGATGTCCCTTGGTTGTCCGCTTCTACAATAATTAGTTTATCTTCAACAATCAAACGGCAACGACTTTGAATCCGCTACACTCTAGAGAACCCGATGATAAGGAAATACCTTATAATTTAATAGTTATTTCTTATTAACTATTGGTTAGTTATCGACTGAACACTTAAATTGCAACCTCCTCTCACCGTTTCCTCAGACTTAACGTAACGTAACTTAATAATAATTAGCAAGGATAGAAGAGACTACTAAGCAAACGATCAATTTCAATAATAGGCCACCGCTTCAGGGAATCAATTTTCTTCTTCTAATTTCTAATTACATCTGTACATGATGAGTCCAGATGAATCTCTTATAACCTTTTTGTCCAAGTTTGATGACAAAGTGGCTGCAATCTGGGGAGGACGCAATGATTGTGCAGCTCAGAACATAGGATACAACAACAACATTTACAAGAACAACAATAATTGCAAGAACAAGAATAATTTCAACAACAATGTGTATTATTCAGAAAGCTACATTTCAACATCAAGTACACCAGTTGGAGGTTCATTGTATCCTTGGGCAAGTCCAACATCTTCTGAGACCCAGAGTTATTATCATCGGAACTATAATAATAATAACAACAACAACTACAGCGGCTATGCTGCTGCCATTAAATCGGACTGGAAATCGGAACAACTACAAAAACAATTTCTGGAACAATTTTCAACTCCGTCAAATGCCAACGTCATCGGCAACAAGATGGGAGTGCAGCCTCAACATCATAAACCAGCTCACATCCCTCTAAATACTGCATCTTCTGAAATTCAACAGCCTCCAAAGTTTCTTAATTCCATGAAGAAATACTTTGCAGAAACACCAATAGATGATTACCACATATTCAAAAGAATTGATGTCGAATCGTCAACAGAAGAAACGGAAAATAGTTTAAAGCAATTGGCTCATTCAGAAGAATCATGTTTCAAACGTTATATCCCCCAACCGGTGGGACCATCAGCCAAACATCAACTAACAACAAACGTTTCCACTTCAGCCGCAGCAACAGATTCCGACTCTGAAAGTGATGAGCCATTACGAAAAACATTTAAATCAGAAGTTGAAGCCATGCAGCAAATTTTCAACGAATTGGATTTGGAGGATGAAGATGATGATGAAGATGCAGAAGTGAATATGGAAATAGCGTATTATTTGAGAGGAAATCCCAAAACTTTTATCGAACAAACCCAACCCGTGGATTTATTAAATAGTTGGAAGACTCATTTTACTACCATTGATGCAATTGAGAAAAATGGTGAATATGATGGTCAACCATCTTTCCAGACTTCCCTTGCTCCTCACCAGATTATTACTAACCTTCCTGAATATCGACTCTTTGCCGGAAATGTAAGATTATTTTTTTTAATACTCATTTACTTATTAGGTTAATAACATGAATTAATAATTTAAATATTGTTATTTTGTAGGATAAAGAATACAACGTTTTCCTCCGTCCGGTAAAAACTTTGTTTCCAATTAAATTCAAACTCCGATCCCATGCAAATGACAAGGCTGTTCAAACGGAAAATCCAAATTCAGTTACAACGAATACCACAAGTGCCACACCTAATAGTAATAGTAACGCCCTTGAAACAGACATTTTCAATCAACTCTCTGCTTCAGTTTTCGGCTGGGAAAATTTCAACAACAACAGCAATAATAATACTAATGATTACATTTTCAATCTTGTATCGAGAGAATCGCGAACACCGCAGTTTGATTACGATAGTTTGGATACCCACGCATCTGAATTGTTTGCGGTAAGTGACAAAAAAATAGTGGCCAATTGTGTGCTGCAATTGACCGCGTGTTGTTCCGACCTTGTCAAGGGGAGTGCTAACTTTCTCTCCTCTCATACAACACAAGGGGTAATCTGATACCTTTTGTGTATATATGGAACATGGGGGAGAGAAGCTCCACCAAATTTCGTAAAGTTTGCATTCAGATTCCTTGTTTTCTATTCTTGTCAAGTGTTTTAAGATGATTTGAATGCAATCAAATATAAAATTTGTTTCTTTTTGTGCATTAATATTATATGTATTTTATTTGCAGGGTGCTGAAAGTTTGGGAGCTGGATCTTTGAATGCGAACGGAACGGACTTTTTGGATCTTCATACGTTTCATCATCAGTCGGAATATTGTTGTGACTCTGGAATTGGAATTGATGCATCTTCAAGATCTGGATTTTACGATGATGTTTATCCTGATTATGAGACGGAATTCGATTACAACACCACTGGGGAAGGAGGGGCAGGGGGATTTGCCACAAATACGGACGTGGATTACGGACAGTTTCAAGGATTTTCATACGATACATGGAGTAGTTCTAGCACATCTGGGAAAACTACAAAGAGTAGTCGTCGTAGGTTGGTTTTCCTAAATTTCTATTCATAAATATTTGTTCAAGTTTTGAAAAAATATTATGAAAAGCATAAATCATAATATTCATTTTAGGCAAAAACTGAAGCCCTGTAAATATTTTCTGTTGGATGGCAGCTGCAAACGGGGTCAGAATTGTAAATTCTCCCACGAGTTGACCACTTGTCGTTACTGGGCTGAAGGTTCTTGTCTAAAGGGAGACGCCTGCCCTTATCTTCATTGTTATGTGGAAAGGTGCGTTCGTTTGTTTTAAAATAAACAAATTCTAATTTGTTTATCTAATTTCAGGAGCATGTTGGATGGAACTGAAGAGTTTAGAAAACGCTATCATCTCCAATCTGAAAACGATTTCCCGACCCTGGCAAGTACAAAAGGAAGCGAAATGGTATGAGAAAATAAAATAATCAAAGCTATTATGAAAGATAGCAAATATCAATTAATTATATTATTACAGCTGTCTAGTCGTGAACAACTGTCAGAGGAATATCAGGAGACTCAATTGGTAGGTGTGCCTGCTCCAGTTGGTCTTTTAATGTTGGCTGATCCTGCTGGTTCAATCTACGAAAGTTGCAGTTTATACCATGGAGAACATTTCTCATCATTTCCTCCTCCGGTACAACAAGTTGTGAAAGGAGCCAAAAAGTCGCGCCACGGAACTAGTGATGGGACTTCATTTGGAACTTCCACAAGAAGCAACCGAAATAGAAAGGGTGGAAAATCGCAGACAGATGGAACAGGAATTAACAACAACAATTGGATCAGCTCTTCAATTGTCGGCGCAAAGGAGAAGAGAAAGAAGAAGAAACACTAAACTACTATATACAGACATAAAAATTATCTCACTTTTCGAATAGGATGTTGAAGCGGTTACGTCGGTCGGTTGTTATTATTAACTTTTCTTTGTCAATTTTTGACACACGTAGTCAGTAAGGTTTACAAAGTTGAGAGAATATGAGGATGGGGTTAAAAGGTTCCACTTCTTAAATCCTTTTGGTAAAGGAATTGTTGGTGGATCAGTTTGAGTGAGTGAGTATAAATAAGTCTTTTGTGTAGTTTTTAGTGGCCCCCCTTTAAGTTTAATTAAAAGTTCAAATTATTAAATCAAAAATCTGTAATTGTATTCCTGGCAAAATATTGGAGTGTTTTTGCGATTGGCAAATTGTTTAAGGAGAAATCTATTAATATTACAATTCCCCTGTAAATTTTCTTTTCAGATTATAATAATCCAACATCATAAAATTAGGTATAATATTTCTATGTACCACTGAAAAAATTCCTTAAATCTACTAATGTATCTGATAAACAGTGAGTAATGAAACGGTACACACCGTGTTGTTGGATAAGACAAAATTTGATTCGTTTCTCTTTTTTGAAAACAAAGTTATACACTTTCTTTGTTTCTTGTTCATTAAAAAAATTATATTATTTGTTGATTCTTAACGAGTTGACTGTGAGATGATCACTTGAGAGAAAAAATTGTTGGGATATTTCAGTTTGTTTCTCGAAATTATTATTGTTAATTGTTACCAAATTCTACATTATATTAATTATTACTATTATTGGCATCTTCTATCTAAAAAAAAATGTATCCCAACTTTAATTTGTTTGTAAAATTATTATCTCATTTACTTTTTGTTTGTTGTTGCGTCTCTTGATGAATTGTTAAATGGAGACACAACAACGATTTAAAAAACATTCAGAGAAAGAGTAATACAAACTCGAACACTTATTAAAAAACAAAAAAAAATTAAATGTAAAAGATTGGGTTGAATTTATATCGCGGAACATGATGGATTAAAAAAGGATTGGCGTTCAGTGATAGTGATGTAATAATAAAATCTACGAAAGAGAAATGGAATAAAATAAAAGAATGAAAGACAAGATATTCATCGGAAGCAAGACACTTTTGGCAAAATATGTTATGTAATTAAATTAGCGCAGATGTCATTCGTAAACAGCAATGTATTACTGTGTGAAGAATATGTGATCAATAAAAATGAAACAATTGCCAGCCTTGCGAAAAAAAATACTAGAACTTTTTTTTCTGTTTTCATAAAATTGGAATTTATTATTCCCACTGCGGCATGATATAATATAATATCCAATAGAACATTAAAATTAGCAAAAGTTTATAAAACCAGACAAAACTAGGAAAAATTCCACATTCTTTTGCTAAAGACACACGAGTAAATTATGTAGTAGATATTACAAATATTGTGATATTTCTTTGATACAATACATTTAGTTGATTTGGAATTTTTATAGGCTCTTTTCATTAAAACCGATATAGACTATATAATATATAATATATTTGCGTATTATTCGTTAGACTAAAATAATAATGACACATCTAGAAAAATTATCTTTCAGCTCGGTTTTAGTCTAGTAAAAGGTAAAAAATGTCAAAAACTCACAACTCATCTTTTTATAGCAAAAAACGAAAAAAGAGCAAAAGTATAAATACTCTAGGCACACGGCATATTTTATATAGTTGAACCTGTTTATGTATTGCCTTTTTTTCAATTTGCGAAGACTTTTGACAACTTAATTATAGTTAACTGCACACCCAAACTTTACTCTAGTAGCAAAATGCACTTTTTTAAAAATATGACACGATATTGGCAACTACAATAGATTAAGTACATTTTGTATTCTCTTGTTAAAAGGCATATTATGTGATCATGAGACTAATCAAGAATAATAATTGTCGAAAGGAAACTGGAAAATGTAGGTCAATTCAATCATTATTTTTAGCAACTACGTTTTGTTGCTTCTTTTGCAGCCAGGATGAGTGGTGTTAAACTAGTCAATGGTTTAGCTTTCAGAAGAAATCGATGTCTTAATAATTCAGAGGCAGTTTGTCGGATGTCTACATCCACTTCTAAACAAGCATCTAAAAAGTCTTGAAATTCCACGCTTAATTTCTCCCTGTCTTTTATTTCAGGCTTCCCATTCGTTGCGATTAGATAGAGAGCCTGTAATTTTGAAAACAATTTAAGATGGATTTAAGATGCTAGCATTTAAGCGTCTTTTACCTTTATTGGATTTTCGTTGAGATAGGGTGGTTCTCCATCCACCATTTCAATAGCCATTATTCCTAGTGACCAGACGTCTACTTTGGGACCATACTGCTTTCTTGTCACGACCTACACATTTAAATAAATCATTATATCCCCTTGTTCGTAGAGAAAGAAACTATTTAAAAATGCTAGCCTCTGGAGCCATCCAATAAGGAGTCCCCACCATCGTTGTACGCTTGTTTTGCTCTGGACTAATTTGTGCACAGAAACCGAAATCCGCTGGAAAAAAGAAAGCAGGCGTCAGTCTCTTTATAATCAAGGGGAAATGACTCTTACTCAGTTTAACAGAGCCATCCATTCCGAGCAAAATATTGTCACTTTTAATGTCCCTGTGGATCACATGGTTTATATGCAAAAACTCTAAGGCTTGGAGAACTTCACGAGATACAGCTGCAATTTGTCCCTCGTCCATACACGTCTCTGTCACAACATCTGTCAAACTTCCACCAGGGAGGTATTCCATTACAACCTGACGTCACAAACAAATTGTTAGAAAGGGAACCCGTCTTTTCCCTCGAGAACATTTTCACATACCCATAACTCGTCTCCTACTAAATATGAATCTAAGTAATTCACCACATTTGGGTGCTTGTTTTGTCGCATAACTAAAATTTCGTTGATAATTAGCTCCTTTTTAGGCTGCTGCTTTAGATTCATTGTCTTAATGGCAACTTGCTGAGCAGTAGAGGCTGCGAATAAAAAAATGATTATATTAATGCTTTGAACTTGTTTGTTGAGTTGTTTTAATCAATACCTTCTAAGGCTGTGAAAACGGTGCCTGACGCACCCTGTCCAATTTTTTCTAGCTTTGTGTACTTTTTATTGGGGTCTCCAATACTAACTATTCCTCTTAACTTTGCATAAATTTCTTCATCACTCATCTTCTTTCTCTTTTGGCGTTCCGCTCGTTCACTAGACATTGCATTTGCAGGTAACGTTTGTTGCTGTTGTTGTTGAGTTGGCGTCCCCAGCTGCGACTCCCCCCCGACCCCAACCCCTTGCGACTGACTAACGGATGGAGAAATGTGGCGAACTGGGGATATTACAGCCGTATTACAATTTTTGTCTACAAAGCCTCCATTAGCTGTTGCTTCGTATGCCACTTGATTTTGATGATGATGATCTTCGATGGGTTTGGTGTAAATGGATTTGGTTCTTTCAGGTCGTGCTGCCACTGGGGGCGGGGGAGGGGTATAATGATGTATTGGACTGGAGTGGGTCTGATTCTTTTGCGGACTATGACACATGTTGGGGACATGACTATTTGGTGCTGAGGAGTGGTGATCATGATGATGATGGTTGTTGTCGGGTTCTTTGGTGGACGGGGTCTCGGGCGTTGTGGGTGGGGAGCTGGATGGATGGCTTCCTGATGTCGGAGTTCGACTACTCGTTGATTCTGGACATTCGTCAATTAATTTAGTCAATGAACGTCTGCATTCTACAAAATATACTCACCACTATTGACTTTTGCTGCCGTCATATATTTGGACTCTTGCTGCTTATTTGCCTTAGCGTCAAACCATTTTAGTACATCCAAAACAGCTTGAGGATTATTTTTCTGCTCTTGTTTAGAAATGTTAGAGCTGTGGAGCAACGCTTTCCACTCATTCGGCATTCCCTGCAAATATTTAGTTGCGCAAATTAAGGGATGTTATAATTAATATGCGGCTGGCAAAACTCAATCAACTAAAATTAAAATTATTATTAGGTGTTTAAAAAAAGTGCTATATAAAAATATTTTAACAAATATAAACAAAACTGAAGAGACACTTAATTTTGACTATTTAAGAAATAGTCTGACACAACTTAAACTTAAATACGTCCAGAGATGTCAAGTTCAAGTAATTACTTACTTTCAGAGGCTGTATGAGAGAATCAATGAAAGCATGTTAAAAAAATGCCGAATGATATTAAGCGATCGGCAATTTATTTGAAATCTAATATCTAAGACTTGATATGTAAATGGAAAGTTACCGTAAATTCTCCAGTGATTGGGTCGAATCCGACGTGAACGGTGTGCTCAAAATTAGTAGGATAAGAAATATTTAGTTTTTCCATCCCTGCCTCCATCACTTTATTTTTGGACGTTTTAATAAGGCCCTTGACTTTGGAGCTGGATTTCTTTTCCGGTTCTTTAGGAAGTGGTTTCAATTCCACAGGGACCATCGAAGGATCCGGTCTGAAAATAAATTTATTACATAGAAGAACCCAAGTTTCTTGTTGAAAATTTCCAAAAGCCAACTCACCGATTGCTAGTTAGTCTAACTGGAGGTGCAGGTGGTTTATCTTCGTCGTCCATCGACATCATTTTGATATTTTCTTTTACCCCCTGCCAAAAATTGGCAAAGATGTTAAATCAAGGATATAAAAATGATTATTGCATTAAAGTGAACAACTCACAACAAATGAATGGGAAAGAATAAGAGCAGCAACCAATTGTAATGATTAATCACACTCGCACAAAATTCACTTCACATCCTAACCCCTGTTAAATTACTCATTCAATTCTGCAAAATTCCGTTCGATGCTAAAGAGCCGCTGGTTATTTGCAATTTTATCACTCATTTTTCAGCAATTGATCAGTAAACAGAATAATCTGCTGGCTATCTTAGAATTGGTCGGGATTAAATTACTCATTCAACTTCTATTTAAGAGGACTAAACAATAGTTCACTTTGGTTGAAGTGTATTGCTCCTTTCACCCATCTTCATAAGTCATGACATGAAATGAGCTTATGAAGATTGACTAACTATGATTAGCTAACTGGTTGGGGTTTAAAGGAAAGAAAAAAGAATGAATTAAACTCTTCTGTCAGAAGTGTAACCAAAGAAGAGCTGAGTGTGCATTTATGTACAACTTCTCTCTCTTTCCTACTGCTTTTCCTTTATACTCTTTATCCGAATATCAAATTGGAAGTGGAATCATCCCTTGTGCCATATACCCAAAGTAAGTAAGTAGTTGGCCGAGTAGATGCAGTTCTTCACTGCAGCCCGAATAAATCCAATAAAGCAAAGCAGCTTGACGTCACTTTTCTCCTGCTGTTTATCACATTGCGTTCAAGCCGCGTCCAATTCGCCAACGTTTAGTTTTAGCCAGTGGTCAGTCTGAAATTTTGGTCTGCAGATTGAAAGAAAGGCCTGGAAATAGAGAATGGTGTTTTTTTTTTACTGTTTCATACATTTTTCACGCACGTTGCATGCATTTCAACAATTTTTCAAATTGAGATTTGTTTTGGGTGGTTTTCAGATATCAATATTTAATTCTGATATCGGAAGGAAA
Source organism: Proisotoma minuta (assembly GCA_034698145.1). Lineage (NCBI taxonomy): Eukaryota > Metazoa > Arthropoda > Collembola > Entomobryomorpha > Isotomidae > Proisotoma > Proisotoma minuta. The sequence goes on from JAQIXN010001320.1 coordinate 19,580, forward strand.
TTGCTAGCTCGTGATTTTAGTTTGTAATTTATTCATCGAGGAGAAAGTCAACTTCAAATTAAAGGCTGCCTATTGAACAGAAGTTGTTTGAAGAAGAATAAAGAAAATAAATGAATGAAAAATTGCAACCACATTTT
>JAQIXN010001321.1:0-19709 GCA_034698145.1 Proisotoma minuta
ACATTGAAAGCCATTTTGGACACTTTTGGACGTTTTGGACACTTTTGGACATTTTAGACACTTTTGGACAGTGTCCAGTCCAAAACGGTTTTGGACGTCCAAAACGAAACACTGCTTGACATAAAATATATGTTTATGATATTAAATAAATTTACGATGTTAAATAAATAAGTCCTTAAAAACTGCATGAAAAAGATGAAGATTAAATCAATCCCATATTATTTTCCTTTTCGTCAGTCTGAAGAAGTGGACAAGGACAGCAAGAAATACAAATTATTTTGTAGTTATATGCTAGATACAATATAAAAACCACTAGATGCAGGAAGTAAGTAGTTCAATATAATAATATATATATACATTTATTTCTAATTGTTGTGTTACATAGTTTATTATAAATGTGTATTTTAAAAATCACCTTTAGCATGATCTTTTGTCTATTTTGTTAGTAAATTATAAATGCCCCAAACCCAAGGACAATCAAATCCTGATTAAATTTAATTAAACTCTAAATGAATTTGAACTTTATTTGCACATACATATCATATTTGTCAAAGCCTTGAAGTTTTAGATAAACGTTAAGAGTTTATGGGTGGAGTAGAAAATGTTTCACTTAAACTATTTAACATGCATTTTTGCATTGACGCACGAGTCCACCTTTACCATGTCCAACAATGTCTTGACATCAATTTTTAATAACAGATTACTTAATACTTACACTTTGTTTTAGAACCTCGCAATATTTGTCTCACTTTACCATTTGGATATGCTATAATCTCTATTATCTCGACAATTACGCATATCAAAATCAACGCAACATACAAATAAAATAAAACAGCAATATTGCTTTTAAACCCCAAACTCTTATTTTCTTCTTCATTTTCATAATATTTTCCACTTTTGAAGGATCGTATAGATTTCAAAAATGCTATGTAGTTTTTCCACATGTAAGCTATCCCTGAATGCAACAATACTTCAACTTTCCAGTCAAACAAAGGGTCCCCATTCCGCTCAATTGTCCATCCTTCTTTTAATGGCCACAGTGCTTCAGAGCTTTTTGCAATTGCATGCTTAGGTCTCAGTCTCCGAAGCTGTTTTTCATACAGATCTACATCGTCAGCGAGTGCGGCCAATGCTGTCTTATTACAATCCAGAATTGATTCTAAAAGTGTCTTGTTATGTTTCCCTCTAAGAACAAACAGTTGAGGCTTAATTGAATTTATTTTTTCAGAAATAATCCTGTCAGCTTTAGGAAATTCCTTAAAGCTTAATGTACTGTTCCAAGAATCGAGAAAGTGGAAAAATATAGAGTTGGAGTTGATACGTTCGGAATAGTTTTTGAAGTGGATGAGATACACCAAGGCCACTTTCGAAATGATAGTAAAATTCCTATCTACGATTTCGTCAAATGTCTCAACCAATTTAGGTGATATCGGGGATGTTAAATCTGTTCATAAATCAATCAATCAATCATAAATAAATAAATCATAAATCTGTTAATAGATCATACCTGTTATGTTTTGCCCCTTGAAAAAGGAATAACATGAAACTTTTTAATTGGCCATTTTGTACTGAAATGTGTAATTATTCTTACCTTATAAGCATTTGTAATTATTACACCCATAAGTAGCCAAGTCCCCATTACTAAACACGTTGAGAACATTTTCTTGGATGCTGATGATACATCAATACTTTGTTCAACTAAAAGAACAAGAGGCAAAAGCAATGCATTCTGTTTGATGTTCCCGAGTAAAAATATCAGCTTTAAAGTTATAGCAGTTAATATTACAGCAAGAAAGACAAGCGTCCATGTTCCAGGCTTATAAGCAGAAATAAACATATAAAAAGAAGGTTTATTTGGAAAAGCTCGACCATCACAAGTCAAATATTTATAAGAACTTTCACTCGTTGGAAAAAATTCACTACCCCTCACACGAACATTTAGCCAGATTGGTCTTGGGCTCGGATCATAAGGCCAATTTTGGCCAAGTCTTTCATTTGCTGTACTCTGATCCAATCGGTAAGTTTTGTTTGGGTAAATTATTTGAAAAAATAAAAAGTCTGAAATGTCATTCTCATTAACTTTTGAAAATTTTGGGGATTCGCAACGCTGGACTCTAGTAGTGGCAGCTTTGTAGCTTAAATAAGTAACAATGAATGGTCTTTCTGGATTTATAATGGATCTCAATCTCATGAACTGCGATGGGATTTGGCTAAAATCTGATGAAATTGAGAACATTTCAAAATCAAGTATCTTGCAAAAGTGACACGCTAATTTGACCTCAAATGATCCATTATTTCTGTCATAGTATACAACGCCGTTGTTTGAGGGACCGTAGCTTTTCTGATTCGTTTCCAGTTTTTTTAGCCAGTCTTGCCACTTTACATTTGAATTTTTATTCAAGAAAAGAAAGTAGTAATCAAATTGTCGGTGTTTCTTTGTAAAATATTCTCCTCCAAAAGTCCAGTACGACAAATAGTATTTTGGAAATAACATATCATCTTTTTCTGGGAGTATTTGATGAAGGAATCCGTGAAAGACACATTTCCATTTGAAATTGTCTCTTTGTGTTCTATTCAACCTTTTTTCGACATTAACTTGATCCTTAAGGTATGAACGCGCATATTGATATCTCTCAAGTACAACGGGAAAATCCAACCGGGGTATATTTATGTATCTAAAATTTATGAGATGAATAAGACAGTTGCTAAAAGGAGCCAAGATAAAGTTTAGCTCTGGAATGCTGTAATGCTCCACATTTTGTACGGATGATTGGGAATTAGTTTGATTAACCTTTGTTTTTGTGGTTTCTTTATTTGAAGATTTTTTGGGAGCAGTCTTTGTTGCTGTATGAGACAAATGGAACAGCAGCAAAATTGACAGTTTAATTGTTGGCAAGATCAAAGCACTTTGAAACTTCATTGTTTACTGCTCAACAAGAAATACTTTAGGATATTACTAAAAGACACAAAGGCTACAAATTTAATTGATAGTCTACAAGCAGCAAGGTCGGGTAAATGATACAGAATTAAAGTGACAACTAGCAAACATTGTAAACCGATTGCGAAATTTCTGTGTATCAACTTTTTCAACGCACATACACTGAATACACTGAATTTTGCGCGTCATCAATAAAGAATTGGAATTGGTATCGGTATTCTACTCAAGAACTTGCAATTAATTTAAAACTTTTTGAAAAGTTTTCAAATGATGTTGCAAGGGTTTGACAATGACACGCCTTTTACCACTGATATGCTTGTTGAAAAGGTTAAGAAAAATGTGAAGGACGCTTCAATACAAAATTGCAAAAAATCTAAAATAACATAAGTAGTCAATCATTTGGTGAAAAAGTAATAAAAGTTGTATAAAACTGATGGGGTACAATTATTGACGAAATGAGCAGTTTTTTGGTTCAATTAAAGTCTCGGAATAATAAATTGTTGTATTGTGTTATCAAATTCCAAAACATGTTTCTATTACGTCTGGTTTAAGAAAATTTAGGTCTAGTTTTTTCTTGTAATTTTAAAATTTGCGTCATTAAATAGGAACCAAATTTGGATACATCATAATATAGTATATTTATGTTTAATTGGTTCAGTTATTTGTATCTCTTGAATGTAAAACTGGTCGTCTAAAATCAACTCTGATTGAGGGCAAATTCGTGGTTTGATTTGGATAATTGATATGAAATTGAAGGTTTGCCTTGTCTAACCAAGACTGTTGAATTTCTGGTAGATCTTGTAATCCTGGAACAGATTAGACCTTTTGGCTTTGGCACATGTCGTCCAACCAGTGTGCACTTTTTGGGCTTCCCAATAAAAAAAAGTTGTTTTAACCCCATTTCGTAATTAACAAATTCTGAGATCTATAGTCTACCAATGTTTTACTGAACAAAAATATTCCAAATTTTCCTTTACTCAGAATTAATTCAGAGATACAGAGAGACACATGCACGTGTATATTTCAATACCATAAATGTTTGCATGATTGAACTTGAAAAATTGGAGTTTACATGCAGCTCGAATAATTATCTTTTTGCAAATTGTTTAGTTACGTCTCATTTGTTAATTAAGGTAACATACTATTACATACTAACTAACAAACCACAAGAAACTATTTACTTATTTCCTGTAAACAAAAATATGACTATGGGATGGGAAATAACAATAATTCTTCCTGTCTATGCATAAAAATGGGAAATGAATTATTCCATAATTTGTTGGTATAATAAAAATTATTAAGAGACCATACGAACATATCAGCGTGTCCAGAAAATATTTTCAGTATAACACTAATGGTGCAGAATACCGTCTCAAGATTGAATGACCACCAAATCGTCAAAACCACAAGAGATATGTCTTGCTCTGTATTTTTTATTGCCAATGTGCTATCCTGTTGCATTCACTTTCATGCATTGCAGTATATCTGCGATTGTAAATACGATATTATAAAAAGTTGTAAAACTATATGCAAACTAGTTATGCTCGTCTATATTTCTCACGAGGGATTGTAATTATACAATCCAAAGGTATGAAGACGTTGGCTTGTACATGGACATACGATACTATTAACTATAATACATTAGCAAATTGTAATTTTTTGAGGGTGCATTGTTAAAAGGTAGCATTTACCAAGCAGCTTAAGTAGTATTCAAAGTGAGAGGATGAGATTAAGACTATTTAATTTTGGTTTAGCATGAGTTTTGTCTCACTACCTTCAACCTTTCATTGTGAATTGAAATTGACGTAAAACTAGTTTTATCAATTTTATTGTTAAGTTCGGTGTTTTTAATAAGAAATAGTCTGAAATACTAGTTATTATCGTCAATGAATCTAGATTGTATCAAGTATTTTTACAACTATGTACCTCAAGTTTCTGTGAAGTCAATGCAAAACATCCTTCCTCAATTCCCAGAGGATGAAAAAGAACAACACAAGAAAACAGCAATTTGCCGCCCGTCAATACAATTAAAAGTTATTTTTTTAACAAAACATACAACAAACCTTATAATTTGTATGGAATTGATTAAAATCTTTCCTGGATATTCTTCAATTTGATAGAGACTATAATAATAATAAGCGGATGCCTCAGGGTTTATGCAATTTCTATGAAATGCATCAGTTCTTGGACAAATTGAAGCTCCTTGGCGTTGTTTCTTGTCAACGCATTTGTAGTTTACAACCCGGAAATTAGTAAAACAATTTTCAGTTTCCTCAATTTGGGATGTTTTACAAGTACTTGGGAATCAATATCGCCTATTGGTGTTAGTTTTTAACAAGAAACGGCAATTGATTTAAGCAAAATTAAAAATGCCGAAATTAGCAACGCTACTTTCGAGAAATTCCAGAAGTTGGAATGTTGAGACTGCAGAATATGTAGGAGGCAATATCAACGGTGGATTTATGTAAGCATTTAATTTATTAGGTTATTCAGATGAATGCATTGAACAAGGAAAATATTACAATGATGGGCCAATTCGAATTATCTTGTTGGCTAATCGAAACTACTTATTTTATGGATAACGAATAAATTTCACCAAGTTTATGTCAACCTAACTTCCTTGTCTCAACAATAGACAAGCAACAAACCTCGTGAGTTTGATAAAAACTTTTATCCATTCACTAAATTAATAAAATGCACTTGTCTGGAAAATAAGAAATTCTTCCTTATTTAATGTATTCGATTGTATCTACATTTATGAGCATATGTAATTTGCAGAACAATTAGCAACAAAATGAATTGGCTAATGAATCATAAAATATTTTTTTCTCCATTTAAACAAGAATGAAGTTACATAGCGTGCTCTTTCTCAAGTCCAAGTTTATTTGCAGATTAACCGTTTTATGTATATTTATCTAAATAATTTACATTTTTATGATGATGACAGAGGCGACAAGGGTGTGAACAATGAACCTCCAGGGTCAGTGTCATTGAAGACGATGCGGGGAATTCCTGATAATGAACAATGGGATGCATCAAATTGGGAGAAATTCAAGCTTCTTTTGTGGAAAAACTACAAGATTCAGTTTCGACATAAAGTCGAGACCTTGCTTGAAATCATCTTACCTATTCTTTTCACCGTAATTGTTGTAATTGTCAGATGTGTCATTGAATCCAAAGTCGTCCAAGGGCCCATAACATTTCCCTCTTTTAGAGTAAATGAAGTTTCTCTAACTGCTCAATCTTGTTGGTGAGTTGAAATTTGAAATTGTTTCAAAATGTGCATAAACACTTTGAATTATAAAGAACACATAATGTACATAGACAAATCATAATGATGTGGTGCAAGGCCCCAATTTTAACAACTATTGACCTTCATACTGACCACATTAGTACTGTAGCTAATTTTCTAAACTATGATCTTCTATTGCATTCTGGCTAATCCCGAGAGTAATTACCTCGTCAAGATATTTAATGCTTTTCTGCTGAACTTGGATCTTTTACGCATTGCTTTTTTACTTCCTTCCACTTACACTCGCTCATGCATATTTTTTGGACATTACTTTAATTAATTATGCTTGATTGGGACTTTGGGACCACGACAAAAATGGTAAACTGAAGATGATCATCTTAAATATGACTATGAATTTGTTTAGAAGGAAGTAATGCATATTTGAATGAATTAAGTTGTAATAATTTATTGTATATAAACCTTTCAGCAATGAAATTTACTACGCTCCAAACAATTCTGCAATGGAACTTTTAATGCAAAGGATTCATGCAGATTTCTTTAATAAGACTGATTTTAATTTAAAATGTAGGTCATTTTTATATATGCAAGTGATTATCAGTCAATGCATTATTGATAATTAATATTTTCAATAGTTACTGGATTTAGCAGTGAAAATGAGCTTGTAGAAAAATACTCACTCGGCATGTCTTCCCTCATGGAAAACAGTTCCTCAGGATCTCAAAATTTAGAAGAAGATTACGTAAATGAAAATGAGGAGTCAAAAACTTCTCCAGTGCTCGCTGGAATAGTTTTCACAAACGATTTCACAAGCGATGACGAATTTCCTCCTAATTTGAAGGTATCCAATAATTGTTTTAGATGATTATGAATTTTAGGTATTTATATATGTTTTAAAACTTTATAATGTACTCAGTACAAAATTCGTTTTCCTGCAACGCCTCGAGCTAGCAGCGATTTTTTTGGAGAGCGATTTGGAATCAAGAAAATTTGGTACACAGAAAGTCTTTACCCAGTTGTTCAGATATTGGGTCCAAGAGCAGTTGAACAGCCCACGGGGGGTGTGCCTGGATACTTTGAAGAAGGATTTTTATACATACAGTATGCCGTTGAAACAACATTGGCAAAAATTTTGTCCCAAAATGAAACTATTTTGGATAATTATGATATAAAACTCCAACGATTCCCATATCCAACTTATATTGATGATAAGTTTATGTACACACTCCAAGGAGTACTTCCACTAACGTTGATCTTGAGCTTTATCTTTCCGGTGATTAATATCACAAAATTGGTGTTGGTGGAAAAGGAAAAACGTTTGAAGGAGTACATGAAGATGATGGGACTGGTTAACTGGATTCATTGGATGGCTTGGTTTATAAAATCCTTCTTATTTCTCGCTATTAGCGCCTTGATAATTACCATTTTACTTAAGGTATATTTATTGATTTGTAAAAAAAAAATGAAAATTTTAACGCTTGTTTTATATAGATTCGGTTAACAGAGTCACAAATCCTTGAAGTATTACCGAAAAGTGATCCCACCGTAGTTTACTTTGCATTACTCACTCACATTTTCCAGCTCGTTTGCTTTTCCTTCTTTATCTCTACTTTGTTCAAAACAGGTAAAGTAAAAAAAAAAAAACTTATTCAAAAAGTACAATACAATACAATTTTTTTTCTGTAGCAAACTCTGCTGCAATCGTAGCTGCAATATTATGGTTCTTGTTTTTCATCCCTTTTGCATTTCTGCAACCAAGATATAATATAATCTCGAGAGCTGGGAAAATTGCCTGGAGTTTTGGGACAAATATGGGCATCTGTTGGTCTTGTCAATTGTTCTGCATATACGAAGGGACAGGATTAGGGGTGCAGTGGAATACTGTTTTTCAAGGGGCCACACCCAACGATTTTTTCTGTTTAGGAGATTGCATGTTGATAATGATCTTCAACGGGGTATTATATTTAACACTCACTATCTACGTAGAGTCCGTTTGGCCTGGAGAATTTGGAATACCACTTCCGTGGTATTTCCCATTTACGGTAATTTATATTTTTTTGCAAAAATTGAAAAAAAACTACCATGCGAGATATTCAACCATACAATTACTACATTCTAGAAATGGTACTGGACAGGGAATCTTCGAGTTAAGATGAATCACATGCTTGAACCAGATACAATATCTATCAACAGAAGCGAATTCTTTGAATCAATGGTCACAAAATCAAAACCTGGCGTTCAAATTAAGGGACTTACTAAAAAATTTGACACTAAAGTTGCTGTTAAAAACTTGCATTTGAACATGTATGAGAACGAAGTCTTGTGTCTGTGTGGACATAATGGTAGTGGCAAAACAACAACAATGTCAATTCTGAGTGGAATAATACCATCAACAAGTGGAACGGCTATTATTAATGGCTACGACATTTGTAAAGACATGAAGGCAGTTAGAAAAAGCATCGGTTTATGTAAGTAACTTTATATAAGTACAAAGTAACTTTTGCTTGTTAAAAGTTCTGCAGGATATTTTCACAATTTAAATAGGTCCTCAGGAAAATGTTTTATTTGGAGAGTTGACTGTTGAAGAGCATTTACGATTTTATACAGTCTTGAAGGGACTCCCAAAAAATCAAGTTGAAATTGAAGTACAAAGAATGATCAAAGCAATTGGGCTCCAAAGTAAGAAAAACGTTGTTGCAGCTTCTTTGAGTGGAGGGATGAAAAGAAAATTGTCGCTTGGTATTGCGTTTTGTGCCAATTCAAAGGTTGTACTGCTAGATGAACCCTCTTCAGGTTTGTAGAATCAAAAAAAAAAAGATTGAGATACGGGTTGAAAAATTTAAATATTATGATTTTATCAGGTCTTGATCCTAGTGCAAGAAGAGCAATTTGGGATGTTATTGAAAATGAGAAAAAAGGACGAACAATTCTACTTTCGGTGAGAATTCATTTTGCAAATGAGCAGTTTTTAAATAAAATTTCTTAAACTTTGTTTTTTTCTGATGGTTAGACGCACTATTTAGATGAAGCAGATATTGTTGGTGACAGAATAGCTATTCTCGCCGGAGGAGAGTTGCAGTGTTATGGAAGTTCTTTATTTCTGAAAAAGAAATATGGATGTGGTTATCATCTTGTAATTGTGAAAAATCCTGGCTGCAATGTTCAAAGCATCACAGACATTTTGAGATCAAAACTTGATGATGTTGAAGAAGAACAAAACGTGGGATCAGAACTAAGCTATGCTCTTCCAGACAACAAATCTCATTTATTTGCAAACGTCTTTCAAGAATTGGAAAGCAAAAAGGAAGAATTAGGAATTGCTAGCTACGGGGCACAGCTAACAACATTGGAAGAAGTGTTTATTAGGTATAATGTAATTTGAGTTAGAATATTGAGCCTTAAATTAAATGCCAAAATTAACAATTTAATTAACAATTAAAATTTAGAGTTGGACAACAGTTAGACAAGAGTCAATCTGAAAATGACTTGTCGAAATACAGAAAAGACGGGCATAGCAATCAGGCAAACAAACATAACGAAAAGCATTTGGATAAATCTTCTGATACTAGAATTGATTTAAATGTGACATTCCTTAATGGAAAAGTGGCCATTCAAGAAGAATCGAACAAGAAGACTCAAGAGAAAATACAGAGAAATTCTGGAATAATTTTGCAAATGCAACAGTTTTTGGCAATGATACTCAAGAAATTTACTTTCACAAAGAGGAAATATGGACTTCTTATTGGACAAATTGCAATTTGTTTGATCTATCCGTCTGCCGTTCTATTCGTTTTAACTACCATACCTGGAATTCATGATCCAATCCCCCACCCAATTGTTCTGGATGTAAGTTTGATACTTTAAAATTGTTGTGTTTTTTTCTAATTTTTTTTTAATTATAGGATTACGAACTTTTTGGAAAAGTTACTACGACTGTAAATTGTCCCGATAGTAGCCCTACATGTTTTGGGTACAAACGATACTTAGAGTCAAAGGAGAAAATAATTGAAAATATTCCAAAGAATCAAACTGTTTCAAATCAGATTTTAAAGACGGTTAGATGCAAAACTTGATTGTATTAATTGATTATATTAATTGATTATATATTTAGGCGGAAGAGAAGAGCATTACTTTGGTCAACTTTAAGTATTATGTCGGCTACGAGGAAAATGAGACAAAGTCAGACAAAACTGAGTTAATTGGTTTTTTCAACAATCAGCCACTTCACACTCCCCCATTGGCTCTCAGTTATATCACAAATGGAATTCTAAACTCTATCCCTTCATCAAATGAGACCTTTGACATTCAAGTGACGAGTCATCCTTTCGCGTATGGCGCAAATTGGGACGAACTTGGTTCCTACTTTACCGTTGGTTTTCAAGTTGGAGTCCACTTTTCTTTAGCCATTGGCTTTAGTATGGCCATTTACACAATTTTCCCAATCAAAGAAAGATCAATAGGCAGCAAGCACTTGCAGTTTGTGTCTGGTGTAAACTTTATTATTTTTTGGATGTCCAATTTTATTGTTGACCTTGTCACCTATTTTCTTCCTTGTCTAACTATTCACTTGGTTCTTATTGGATATCAAGTCCAAGATTTTTATAATGTCAATGTCCAACTTTATATTTTGTTACTTTTGTACTGTTATGCCTTTGCAATATTACCGTTGATGTATCTCAGTTCGCTACTGTTTGAAGTGCCATCGTCAGGCCTTGTGGGTATGGGAGTGCTTAACGTATTGACAGGTTAGCATTCATCCCTTAACTGTTGAAATTGAATTAATTTAACATTATCAAATCATAAATAGGTTATGCATCATTGTTTGTTTCAAATGTTCTTTCAAATCCCGAGTTTGAAAAAGATGCATTGACCACAACTCTTCACAGAATATTTCTTGTTATTCCTACATACTCTTTGGGAAATGGAATTACACAAATCTCTCTAAACTACCAAGTGGGGAAAGCTTGCAACATACAATTTCTTGATGTTTTGTGTGAAACTCCTCCAGATAAAAAATCTGTTCTTCATTGGTGTTGCAATAAATGTATGTCCATATGAATTTGATTATGAGCAACATTTTGATCATGTTTATTTTGTTTTTAATATACACAGTAAAAGAAAATTACTTGGATTGGGATGAATTGGGAATTGGAAAGAATTTAGTTTACCTCACAATTTTTGGTGTCGTTTGTTGGATATTATTGCTTATAATTGATTCCGGAATATTTTCCAGTACATTTGGCCGTTTAAAACAAAAATTACAACAACTCAGAATAAGACACCATTTGACGGCTTCTCCAAAAATGGGGACTGAGGATGAAGACGTGAAAAATGAACGAAAAAGAATTGACAATGAGAAACCGGAAAATCTTTCTCAGACTGATAATCTTGTTATTCGGTATGTCTTTTAATTTAATTCTGTAAGCAATATTTTTATTTTACATATTTTTAAGGGACTTGACAAAAATCTTTCCGAATTGCACTGTGGCAGTTAATTGTCTCACATTAGGGGTAAAGAAAGGTGAATGTTTTGGTCTACTTGGAGCTAATGGTAATAATAAATCATTGTATTTTTCTTAATGAATTTTAATAACCCAATTTTAATGATAGGTGCTGGTAAAACTTCCACGTTTAAAATGCTCACAGGAGAACTTTCTGTCACTGGAGGAGATGCTTACGTTTGTGGCCAAAGCATCAGAACTCATCTTCAACAGTGTCATAAAAATATTGGATACGCACCTCAAGTACTTGACATTTGTTTTTGTTCAAAAGCAATTAATTTATTAACGATTGGTCCATTAATTACATATAGTTCGATTCTCTAATTGATGAAATGACTGGAAGAGAGACTCTTCAAATGTATTGCCGACTGAGGGGAATTCCAGAAAAGAAAATCCGTCACCTAATAATTAAACTAGCTGAGGATCTCTTATTTACTGAATTTTTAGACAGAGTGGTCAAAACTTATAGGTATACACTTTTTTTTCTTACAATGCAATATCTTGTTAATAAAGAGCATTAATAATAATTTTTAGTGGAGGCAACAAACGCAAGTTATCAACTGCTGTGGCATTGGTTGGAAATCCTCCACTTGTGTTTTTGGACGGTTAGTTGCAATAACCTCGAAACTTGATATTAATGGGACTAACAATGATTATATTTCCAACCAACAGAACCAAGTGCAGGGGTTGACCCGGTCGCAAGACGCCACTTGTGGGACTGTATAGCTAAAATAAGAGATGCCGGGACTTCCGTTGTCCTCACGTCCCATTCAATGGAAGAAACCGAATTTTTGTGCACAAAGCTAGCAATTATGGTGAACGGTAAATTCAGATGTTTGGGCTCGCCTCAACAATTAAAAAGCAAGTTTGGGGAAGGATACACCCTCACAGCTCAGATAAAAGTAACAGAAGGGGACATTGAAGACGAAGATGCAACGGTATAAACTATATACAAATCATTTTAACCGGTTCAAATATAAATTTATTGTTTTATGAAATTTAGAAACGGCGTCGGAAGGCGAGTGGGTTTGTAAGCATGCAAGAAGTGTGGAGTTCCAAACTTGGGGACTTGAGGACATTTATCGAAAATTCTCTTTCTGGTATATTATTTTTTGTCAATTAATGTTAATTTGACTTAATTTTATGTATTGTTTTAATCGTTTGTATTTTTAGGATGCACATTAGAAGACATTCATCAAGGTAAAAAGATATTTTCGTAATAAATGTATTTTTTTTTAAATATGGTAAATTTTATAGGATTTTTGCACTACCGAGTAAACAGTCAATGTGTGACCTGGGCGCAAATGTTCACAGTGATGGAAGCAGCAAAAGAGAAATTTAATGTGGAAGCTTATTCAGTGGGTCAAACGTCTTTGGAACAAGTTTTCTTAAATTTTATTAAGGCTCAATATAATGCAGAAGAATAACAACCATAAATGCAATTTTTGTAATTTATTTAGAAAACAAACTTGATAAAATTTCATTATGAATACACACAAAAGTTTATTCCAGAGAAATCCTCTTCATTTGCGTATTACTCAGAGCATAAACAAGTCGTTTTTGTGACCCTCGACCTTTGTCTCTTTCATTAACTATTTATGACTCACTTTTATTCTCAAAAAACTTTACGCAGAGCAAAAGTAGACAGTTATATGTAATGCCAGCTTGTATGAAATTTGAAAACTGACATAGTTCGAAAACGCTCCGAATTTCACCACACTGAACCGGAAAGTAGAAAAAAATGAAAACGTGGTATTCTAAATATAGACTAATGCATCTCTTAAGCATTTTAAAGGATACATAGATATATAAGAATTCGGCATCTACTTTGTATATACATCAAAAACTTTAACATTTCACTTTAAATTTAATTGCTATCTTCAACAATGGGCCCAAAATTTGACCCTACAGAGATCAAAGTAAGTGGAATATTAGGGGTTTAAGAAGATTATATTAGTAATTGCATTTTTCATATAATGTTAGGTGGTTTGCCTCCGTTGTGTCGGGGGTGAGGTGGGGGCGACTTCAAGTTTGGCCCCAAAAATAGGACCCCTTGGACTGGTATTTCTCATTTTTTTTTTTAAATATTGGGATTTTATTCACAATTCTGTATTTTGTAATTTGTAAGTCTCCCAAGAAAGTTGGGGATGATATCGCTAAAGCCACATCAGAATGGAAAGGTTTGAAAATTACCGTACAATTGACCATTCAAAACAGACAAGCACAAATTGCCGTTGTTCCATCTGCTGCTTCAATGCTTATTCGCTGTCTTAAAGAACCAGCTCGAGACAGGAAGAAGGTCAAACATGGTAAAATTTAAATGTTGAGGAGAAAATTAAATTGCTAAAACTTTTCCGTCAAATTTTCCAAATAGTGAAACACAATGGAAATATTACATTTGGTGACATTTTGGCCACAGCACGAGCCATGCGACCGCGTTCAATGGCGAAAACTTTGAAAGGGACAGTCAAAGAAATTTTGGGAACTGCTCAAAGTGTCGGGTAAATTCAATATTAAAAAAAAACATTTCATTTAGAAATTTATTTTGTTTTCTTGCTTTACTCAGATGTACAATTGATGGACAACTGCCCCATGATCTCATCGATGCCATAAAAGCTGGTGAGATGGATGTACCAGATAATTAACACGGAAACTTTTTCCATGTTTCAACATGTTTGTATTACTTTCTTTGCAAAATACTGTGCAATTTTGAATAATAATCGTGCAAAGAAAACAACACCATTTTACGTGCCCATTCTTAATGCAATAACTATAAATAAAATAATTGGCACAAGGCACAACAAATCGCAAAACTTTCCAAAGTTGTGGAAAAATCCCGTCTGGACTCTACAACATTAACTCAAATTAACACTTACATTCATTGAAAAAAGACTCCAAATGACATTTAAATCAAAAATAAAATACAACTTACGTAATGTTTTTTATGAGAATTGTCTGAAGTAAGGTTTAAAAAAATATTCCTGAGAAATATATAAATTGGTGAAGAAATCATTGAATTGTCAGTCGAAGCAAATAAGCCAGTCTTTAAACAGTTAATCAAAACGAAAGAAAATTTCTAATCTACAATGCATACCATTTTTAAACTTTGCATTCTTTTGGGACTTGTTCTCGCAATTTATGCCGCACCTAAACCTCAAGAGACGCTAGCAGAAACACAAGAAAAAAGTAAGAGATTTTAAGTTAAAATTTTTAACCAAATAAATATTGCTTTTGAGACTTTCTCACATTGCCTCCTTTGTATTTAGCAACGACAACAGACTCGTCCTCCTCAGAAGAGACTACGACACCCCCAGAGGAAACAACAGTCGCACCCCCAGAGGAAACAACCATCGCACCCCCAGAGGAAACAACAGTCGCACCCCCAGAAGAAACAACAGTCGCACCCCCAGAGGAAACAACAGTCGCACCTCCAGAAGAAACAACCATCGCACCCCCAGAGGAAACGACAGTCGCACCCCCTGAAGAAACAACAGTCGCACCCCCTGAAGAAACAACAATCGCACCCCCTGAAGATACAACAGTGGCACCACCTCCAGCCGATGAACCTATCGCTGACCAGCCTGCCTCAGGAGATGATTCTGTTGTAGAAGTAGATGCTCCAATAGAAGGTAAATTGTCGTTGATGTGAGTTGTTGACTTGTTAAAATATATTTTTTTTTAAATCCTGAAACAGACCATAAAACTATTGTGGACGCATCAAACCCTGAAATAGTTGATGTCCCAATTGTTGAATAGATCGGAAATCAAAATACAAGTAGTAGCCTATCATGTTGAATTGTTTTTGCTTTTTAAATAATAAAAAACACTTTTGGGTATTTCATTTGCGTAAATCAGTATTTTCTATTTAATTCTATTTATTTTCCCGATTGTTCAATGAATGTATTTAAGTACATAATTCTTGCATATGGCATAACAAATCTCAAACTCAAGTAAACAATTATTGCCTGACCTAAGCATTTCGATCTTGTTTCATCCAGATTTCACAAATTGTGCGTGCATAATAATGCATATACGCAGTGAACGTCATGATACAGGCCAAAAGGTCACTTATTATATGCAACCCAAGTTGGGTTATCCGACAGATTTCCTTGAGTATGTATACATCCAAAAGAAAAATACGTCAATTATAAAGTTGCAAAAGTATATAAAGCAGAAGCTGAAAAATTTCCAAGCATCAATTTATTTTTCATTTGTAAACATTTTAAATTGGAATTTTCATTCAACACTAATCAAAACTAAATAATGAATTCCTCAACAAAACTCTTTTTTGGAATCGCCATTGGCTTGTGCATCATCGTGTTAATTGTCGACGCTCACCATCTTCATGAAGGACCTGAAGGGCACCATGACGGGGGACATGGTCGTGACCCTCAAGGTATATAAAAAGCTGATTTAGCAAGTAAAAACTAACAAAATATTTCTAAAATAGGCCGAGTTTGTCCAAGATTTAAAGCAAATCAGACTGAAACGTTTACATCACATGACGGAGAGAGTAAAAATTGTACTTGTCAACATCAACCAGGTCATAGATTTGGATCTTACAAATGGAATTGCACAAATTCTAGTACCATTACCACAACGGGTAATAATTAATACCATAAGTAGTTGTCGGTTAATAAATAATTTCATTTAAATCACTTTAGCTCCAACGACCACAACAACTTTGGCACCTTCATCCAGTACAGCCCCTTAAATTGATCATTATTTTTATAATCTCGTAATTACATTACTAAATAAATAAATCTAAAATATCTCATTTTAATCGAAAACCTCATTATGTAACTTGTCTTATTTATTTCATGGAAATTGTTGGGAAATATGTCGACTTTTACTTATGTAGATAGATAATGAAAAAATCTAACATCCAATCTCACTTAGATAAATGCAATATTTCGATAGGGCAATTTTTGACGCCTTTTTCCCATCTGTCAAGATGATAAGAAATCAAGTCAGAACTATTCCATTGCATTCAATTTGGAGTTTGATTTCGACTATTGATTAAGGATCAATTTATTTGTTTTCTGCAGAAAAAAATAATTATAGGATTTCAAAATGGTTAAATTGGACAAGGAAACAATTGTTGATCCTGATGGGAAAGTGACAATAATAAAAAAGGAAGAAAGATTGCCAATAAGCACAGAAATTTTGATGAAAAACGCGTTTTCAGTTATTCTACTAAACATGATTTTTGGACTATTACCTGCTTCTCTTTTTGGAAGCCGGTTAGATCATTTCAATTGTTCAGTTGCCCAAGTATATGCATTTGTTTTTGGAATCTGCATGATCATATTATCACTGCTATTCCTGCCCGTGACCCTCAGTTCTGGAATTACTAATCTGAGTGGAGGTGGAACAGATATTGCGGTTTTTATCCTTATCAAGATGACTCACGTTTTTGGATTTCTATTCATCCTAATTCGTGGATATTATGTAGCAAGAAAAATGCCAAAAATCTGGAAACAATTATCGAGATTGATACAAATTTCTGTGGTAGAACTACATGGAAAGAAATATCGACAATTAAAAAAATTGCGCAAGTAAGATTAGTTTTTTTAGCAAAATAGTCTTAATGTATATACTTACTCTAATTTTAAATGCAGTGAAATACACATTATTGGTTATTTTCCAGGTTTATTCTTGTTGAAAATGTTGTCTACATAATTGCAATGGGAATTTGCGAATACAACGCGTTCAACACGGAACTAAAAGGAATGTTTGCATATTTTATTTCCTATTACAATTTGATGGCCCTTGGTCCAATGACGACTTGGAATGGTTGGATGATTGCTTGTGGATTTTATATATGGAAATTATGTAGTTTCAGCCACATTTTATGCAGTTTACTGGCTGCATTCTTAACTCTTGTAATTACCGTTTGCATAAGAGGAGCTAATGACCATCTCATACTCGCACTATTTGAAAAAGATGCAGAGAAAATTTTGCCTCTTGAGCATAGAAATAAATTGAAAACTAAAACTGAAGAAGACACAGAAGAGCAAATGGATGATGACTACTATGTAAATTCTCTCAACAGGATTAAAGAGGTTCACATAGTCGCCGAAAATGTACTAGGCATGTTTAGCAAAGTGTTTGGAATTACACTAATTGTGGAAATTTTAATTCTAATTACCAACCTTCTGGCAAATATTTATTACTTGCTAATTCCAATTTCGCCCGTTCAGTACCCGGATATTTTACCAGATCCAGACAATGAGTCATTTTTTAGGGACTATGTAATTCAAGACATTATAGAGAATGAACAATACATGGTACGAATGGGGAATGAGACAAATAATAGAGATTATTTGGAATTTCCAAAATTCTCTCTTGGCAGCAGTTTTATGCTAATTGGAGAAATGTTTATCCATTCCTACTTCTTTTATAAACTATGCTGTAGAGCCACAGAAATGATGAGCGAGGTAATTAAACTTTGTTTTATGATTTAATTTTTAAAAAAAATGTACATATAAGTTTGGTTCTCTTAGGCAAAAGCCCCTCTGCAAATTCTAAAATCAGTTCCATATGCAAAACATTCCAAAAATGTCCAACGCCATATCTCTCAACTGAAGAGTGATCTAAGTTCCACAACTTTGAATTTGACTGCAGCAAATTATTTCCAAATCAATAAATTTGCATTGACTTCGGTAAAAATTTGCATTAAAAAATTGTTTATGATTTTACTTTTAAAATTTATAGGTAAATATTTTATAATTTTAGGTGACTTCTGCTCTTACAACTTATATTATAGTGCTGCTTCAGTTTAACCAACAGGATCAAAATCGAGGCGTGGACTTATAAATGATATACTTTTGAGTTTAAGTATAAAATATTTACAACTATTTTATGTTTTTGCAAATGATGGACGAGGTTTCTTTAAAATATTCATCTTTTTCCATCAATCTGTTGATAAGATCATGATCAATGGCTTCAGTTTCGCTTAAGGTCCCTCCCAGACTTTTAGGCAATCTCTCTCTTGGAAGAGTCTCAAAAAGATTTGTCAGGTCTTTCCCATATATTTGAGCCTATGTAACAATTTAAGTACAATATTAACAAACAATGGATGATGGCATAAAATTTATATTTTATCTTACTCTTTTCAAAATTTTTGCTGGAATTAGTGGATATGCAATGGAATATAAAATGTAGAAAGCTCTGCCTAATAAAAATAAACACAAACTTGTCAGTTTTATCAGCAGAATAATATTGAGATTCGCAATTTAAGAATGTCATCTGTAAACTAGTGTAAAAACAGATTGTTGTTCTACAATAATTGTAGTAGTCGAACCTGGGTTAAGTGCGTGAGCTTTTTTAAATTTTGCTGGAAAGCCACCTTTGACTCGGTAGATTCGTTTTAGGCAATTTAAATTCAAAGTCGCACAATGAGAAATTCCCAAATCGTTCAAATTGTGAAGAAAGGCGATTCCATTATTCTGAGTATCCACACTATTTAGCATTTCTTCCAAAACCAACGTACATGCAATAAAAGTTTCATCTGCATTAATCTTTTTGGCGTTCCACATTTCTGGAAAATGTCAAAAATATTGAAATTTTCATAAATTATGTATATACAAATTATACTAGTTACTACTAGTTAGTTTATTGTAGCGTACCAGTACGAAAATAAAATACATGGCGTCCTTCTAAATCTCTGTGTTTCAAGGCATTTACCATCCCCGATTTCAATGCTTCTTTCACAGCACTTGGGTGAAATTTGTTTGGAAATCCTTTCCTAATTTCTACATAATTCAATAGCTGAAAATTGTTAACGTATACATGTTATACAATTTTTTTAAAAACTTAAAATAAAGAGCAGCTCCTTGAAACCCGATCACTTTGGTTTTGTACCATAAAAAATAGTTCCGACATGAAAATTTCCAAATAAAAAATATTTTTCATAATTTAGACATTTTTTACATAATCCGTTAAAATTTCATTAAATTCCAATGACTAATAAACTTTTGACGCGAGTTTAAAGTTACGAAGACGCAAATTGTGTTTT
>JAQIXN010001322.1:0-19679 GCA_034698145.1 Proisotoma minuta
ATTTTTATGGACATAAAACATGTTTTGAGATGATAATTACTTTCAAAGAGACATAAATCCCTGACTCGGGCTACATGTACACTGCTCTGAAGGTTTTCATATATAAATCTTATTTTAAACTTTGAATTGCACCTCACCTAAGTCCTTCCGTTTTTCGGGATTTATATTTTATTGCAACACATTGACCTCAGTGATAAAATATATATAATTCATTGTAACCATTTTACTAGTAACGAGTATACGCTAAAGATAAAAAAAATAAAAATGCAAGTTTTGACTATGAAAATGAGACTTTCTGGATAGGAAAAAGCATATTATTAAATATGTACATCAAAAGATTTTTTAGGGAAAGTTTTGTAACAAACTTTTCAGAATTATTATAATCCTCAATGAATTATATTTAGACAAAAAAAGATTTGAGGAAGTAAGCCTATTGAAAATTGAACATCAAAGAGGCAGAAAAAGTAACAAGATTAAATGAATTTTAATCAAAACATGACTAGAATAAATTTATAAATAAATGCGGAATCAGTCACCCTGCATTTAATTTCGTCTAAATCATTAATTAAATGAAATAAATGAATTTACGCACGTCTTTATATCATTTTTGAACTTGACAAATGACGAAATTGATATTGTCTTTGTCACACGTCCAAAATCATGACTTTTCTGTGTTTGTTTTCTCTGGGTCAATATCGTTAAACTAAGAAAAAAATCCACTAAGGGATCCAATTCAACTGATTTGATTTCTCTTGGCACCAAACGCACATTATTTTAACTACCTCCATTCGCAATGTGCGTGTGGTGACAGATCTAAAGTAATTGCGTTCGTTGTGTGTGAGTGAAAGTGAAATATTGTTCCGTGATCCTCGTTTTTGTGACAAACAAAATTGGAATCTACGCAACTTGAGTCCATCCACTCCATAAAAACAAGACACATTCAATGACATGACTAATTTTCTAAGATTACGATAAACTGTCTTTTCCAAGTAAAATGCTGGCTATTAGGAGTGACCGAAATGAGGACACCTTGACTTTCTTTTTTTACTGGCTAAATCTTGAGTGTTTTTGTATCTAGAAAAATCAAAGCATCTTGCTGATCTCTTTCTAGCACAGACAAACCATTATTTTGTAAATATAAATAAAGTGCTGACATTAACCTGCATCCATAAAAGTAGGCTCACGATTCAAAGTTGAACATAAATATACGTAAATATAATTCTTTCAAAAATCTGTCTTAATACGATGCATCAAAAATGTCATCAATCAATGTCCATATCTTTTGCAAAATTTTAATCCCAACTCCTTTAGTAAACAGACTTAAAAGCGATATCATAATAATTCTTAAACCTTTAAGTTGTTGGATGAAAGTTCACTTCATTTTCTTACGAAATATTAATGCGGTGCATAAACATTATGGTTTCTTATACAGCCTAAGAACAATTTGTTGGATACCAAATTCTATTTATTTATATCCCATCGTTTTACACAAATTACGCTTCAACCAGTTCAACCTGCATGACAATTTAAGACGACGTGGATTTCAATGACAAACTTTAACCTGGTCGTCCAAACTAATTAGTTTAAACGGAGACAAAGACGGAGAAAGTTTTGAATGTCATTTATTCTATTCGCTTAAATCTAGAATTTACAATTTACAGACAGAATTGTAAATAAGATTTTGTATGATTAACGGTTAGAACATTATCGCAACCTTCAGAGCTTTCTCTCTGAGCCCTGGAATTTAATTTAAAGACATAGTCATACATAAATACGTAATTACAAATCAATAATATGGAAAATTTAGCTATTTCACACTTTAAAATTGAAAACCTTGGCCTTGATAATCTATAACGAAAGGACGATAATCTATCTACAAAACTGATGCACATGCCTCTCTCATAGTCGATTAGTTTAGCCGACTGCTGAATATTTATTAGAATAATAGCAGGAGTTTACCTACATATGAATTTGCTGTGAAATTGTGAAAATTACATGTTACTGTCTTGGGTAATAAAATAAATATCTCTTTCACTCCTAATTTCTGTATTACCTTGTGTTGCTTGCGTATGCATTTGCCATTCAAAGCAACATATTCAAAATGCGGAGAAAGGAGCTGATGTCCCTGTTAATATTTGAAAGCATATTTGGGAGCAGCAATAATCATCACAACTATTGAAAATCAATTGCTGTCATACGTCATTCATTTGATTTTCTACATTCTTGCAAAGTTAAAGCAAAATTTATATTGCACGTATGTGGAAAGGCGTTTCATAAGCTGTCCAGCAGAGTTGGATTTAACAACAAGTCCAGCAACTGTGGTGTTTATCTAAACATCAATTATTTAAAAAGAAAATACAAACTGCAGCATTAAATTTCAAGTGTTGAAAGTATAATCTATCATATCTAAAGTGATGCTTGTTTTAACCTGTCGCAATTTTGCCAAAGTTCTTCTCTTCAAAAGATCATAAATACAAATCCTATAAAGCCAAAAAATGTTGACCCACAAATTTTATACCATCCTAATAACGCAATTGAAAATCTTTTCTTTATATTACGCAATTCCATATCGATTTGATGAAGAATTAGGAAGGATTAAAGCAACTGGGGTGATTCGTACATGGGTTTGGAAGTGCTTGGCATTAATTCAGATTCGCTATGCAATATTCCTAATTGTTCGTCTAGTTCAGTCTGTGATTGATCCGGAATATTCTCATGCTGCCAAATTGGTATCTATATTACATAAATTACATTGTTATTTTTGTCTGTTTATAAAGTTTAAAAAAAAAAATTGAATAGGCTATCTTTGGATGGGTTGCACTACACAATATCTCTGCCGTTTGGTACATTCCATTGTTTTTCAAAAGAGTAGAATTGATGGAAGTATTCAATTTTATGATTGACTTTGAGCTTCATTATGTGGGTAAGAGGAAAAAATAATGAACAACAAGTATGAGTGAACTCACTTTGATTTGGACCTCTTTTCAATTTGCAGAAGATCCCTTCACTCTTCAGCCGAAGAACAAGCGAGAAGAGGATCTTCTTTACTTTCTCCATTTGGTTTCCACAATCCTCACTGTCATCGTGCCTTACGTGATTCCATTCGCATTTTGGCTTAATCCATGTGAGCCTCAATTCCTCAGCTCAATGTTCTTAACATGTCCCGCTGAAGGGCATTGGACCTGGACGTTTCTGATACTCAAATTAGTCTTTTTGGCCGTGGAAATTATAGCATCTCAGCAAATGATTTTGCATTTAATTTTCATGCTATTTACTTGCTACTACCTAATTATCAAAAGTATTACAGGCTACCTGGAATACGTCAGGTATTTGACATTTTGAATTTCATAAATGTCATAAATTATTC
The DNA here is from genome assembly GCA_034698145.1 of Proisotoma minuta. NCBI lineage: Eukaryota > Metazoa > Arthropoda > Collembola > Entomobryomorpha > Isotomidae > Proisotoma > Proisotoma minuta. Next base: position 3,368 of record JAQIXN010001322.1, read on the forward strand.
CATTCTTATTATTTCTTATCAAGCTTAAAAGGAAGCACCTATTTAAATAGAAAATTTTGTTGTTTGCTTTCCTCCTCATAATTATTTAATTATTTAATTATGAAAGCACATAATTATTATTTATTATATCCTTCCACTGATTAATCACAAACACATCCGGTGAAAATTGGTAATGACTGAGCTATTAATTAATTAATTTCAGATCAATACGAATATTACACTTCCAACTAAGGCCAATTTTCATGAAGAGACTTCGCCTGTACAAAAGACTCCAATTGCTTACTACAGTCATAAATGATTGCTTTCATACCGTGTTACTCCTTTTCAAAATCCTCATGTCTACGGTCATTATGACCCTCATCTATTTTTTCGTTAAAATGTACCGACCTAACTCTGAATTTCCTATTCTTGGCCAAATTTGTATTCACCTAAGTCTTTTGGCTGCCGTTGGCACTCTTTCCGTTGTTTATGGAGTTGCTGGAAGGATTTATAAAAATTCTAATAATGTCGTTTCACGATGGAGAAGAATGGGAGACATTAATCGGCTTCAATGGGTTCGAGTTAATTTCCAAGCAATGCGTCCCCTCACCATTCGAATAGGATTCGGGTCATTTTCATTTATCCGACCTTGCACTTGGCTGAATGTAATTTACTTTTGTATAAAACACGCTGTTTTGTTTCTAATTATGTCGGGCGACCATTTGTCTGTGTTTAGTAATTAATAGTAAAAACAAACCTTTTATATGGTAATTTGTGATAATTTTCATGTACCTTTAAATGTTTTCCTAACATGTGCCACTAATTGCATTCATAAATAAAGTGACAATGTTTATAAGAAAATCGTATCGTAAGATTTATTCAATACTAAGCAATATTATTTATGTATGTATGACCAGCAATTGGAGAAAGTGAGATTTCATTGCCGTATTTTCTATTGACAGCGTACAAGTTCGGAATGATCAGCTAAATTTACAGGTTTAAACTTTGCTTGTATGTAATCAGGGATTTCATTAAAATAATTTGGCTGCATATTTCCCTTGTCCCCAACCAATAGAGGTCTGGGAGGTCGAAATGTCGGGGAATTTGAGTAAACGTATGAACTTTCTAAACAAACATCTAACCACTTTTGCATCCTCTCCGAGTTCTCTTTTGAGAGGAGAATACGCAAAATCTCATTATGCTTTGGAAATTTCCACTCGTCAGCTATGGGCTCAAGAAAGTCTTCATAAAATGTGTTGTACAGACGAGGAAACACTTCCGCTTTTCTTGTTTCATAGTGGCTATTACAATAGCCAATTACAGTTGTAAACATCTTCCAATAAATATCGATGGCTATATTGAGCTCATAGTGCGTCTCTGCAAGGTCGTGATAATAGAATAAACACTGCCCAATAATTTTAACACCATTGTCCTCAAACTCTTTGGCCCTTCCTCTTGCAGATCCATTCTTAATGCTTGTAATTACCAAAACATTTTCGGGAAACCCACCAAAATTATAACCTCCTTCTGGACGGGGTTTGAATGTTTCTTGAATCCAGTGTTTGGTGTAGGGAGGGTTAGGTCTATTAATCAACATCCCTGCAGTGCTTCCGGCTCCAGCGGGGTCATCTTCTTCATCAGGGGCTAGACCTTTATTTCGAGCCGAATGGGGACTTCCTTCTGAACCAGTTGCAGACGGAAATGCTCCAGGAACAAATCCACGGAGCTCACATTTCTCCTTGTCCATTGACACTTTGCAACAACTCTCTGGCTCACAACTTTCTACTTTGCATTCTGGTTCAGCACAGACCCCAAAACCTACATCAAAGCGACATTCTGCGGGACAACTTGGTTCTTCATTACAGTCTACATCATCCTCCAACTCTTTTACGCATTGCTTTGAAGGGTCATCAAATTTACAGTTTTGTCCTGGACAAATTGGCTGAGCGTCTTTGCAGCCGTCTTTTGGAAAAACGCAAGTTCCCTTTGCTTCATCGTAAACGCAGTTGTCTGTGCATGTCTGGACTTTACAATCCATGCAGTCGGGTGGACCTGGGTCTACATCATCATCTAATTCATTTTGATTATCCCAGTACCATAGAAGATGTCCTGTTTTGGTGCTATTCCTGCATCTATCCAAGTCACCGATGAGATGTTCCCAGACTCTTGGATCTGTTCGGAGCTCAGGTTTTTCGTGGTGTGCTTTTGCTAAATAGAATTCAAGTAATCGAGACACGCTGAAATTAAATACTAAATTACATAATATCGCACTAAATATCAAATTCTATAACTGAATTGAGAAGGAAGCTTCTCTTACGTATATGGAACCTCTTCTTCAAATGGTTCGCATATCTTGGAGAATATTTCAGATGTGAGATCAAGAATTACATTTTTCCATGTAACGTCTGCAAATAAAGAAATTTGAAGTGGATGATGACATTATCGTATTATGATTCGTTGAATATGATTTGTGGAATATGTTGATAAAATCTCGATATTGATATTATGAATTACAAAGAAAAATGATCGGACCTGGCCCTGCAGGAGTAGCGGTTAACAAGCCTTTAAACCTAATGTGTTGTGGCTCAGTTGTTCCGTCTGAAGGTGCATCAACTGCAAAAAGATTATGCAAAAGTCCAAGAGCAGTGACTGCAGCGGAATCGTCAGCTTTGCCGCATTCGGCTGGAAGATTAGATGGGTCCAATCTCTCTGGCAGTGCATGACATAAAGAGCTGTCCACAATTATTTCCAAATTCTCGGCTGCATCATCCTCTCCTTCTGGTTTAACCAAGATCCCACCCATCCCATCGTGGTTGACATTTGTCAACTCTCCTTTTTGAAATGCCCTTCCTTTGTTCCTATATCCCGAATTTTTTGATTTATAATTTCTACCGGCAACACCACCTCTAACTGTATGATGACTCGTCATGATAATTGCAAAGGGATCAAAGCTAGAGTCGGTGGTCGTTGTATCGGAGGGTCCAGGAGGGGGGTAAGGCCCCAATCCAATTCCTCCACCAACTCCTCCTCCGCAGTCAGACCATTGATTCATTTTACTTATATGTCTTGATCCATCAAATATTTTGTTATATCTTTGGAGAAATTGGGGATGTAAGTCATTTGACTTTGTCCATTTGCAAACATATCCTTCTTGTCCAACTAAAACGATATCAAATTCACCATTCACAGAAAGACAAAATGGCCCTGCCCCAACGCCAACAAAAGAACCTATGAAAAAATGATCAAGTAAACTTATTATCTATGCAATAAATCGAGATTAATGGGTAGATTTGCTACCTTCTTCCACTTGTTCATTGGAACTATTAAACATGTATGCTAAATCGTGTTGTCGAAACATAACAGATGTGGGTAAAAGATAGTCTCCAGGTTCGCTAATTAAGTAAACCCCAGTTACCTAAACAAAATGTAATCAGTCGATACTTTTCGTCTCAATAATGAAGTAAGTTATATACTCTAGTTCCAGATACTATGAAATCATCAGGGACATCAAACAATGTGGGATTTACCACTCCTTCATCTCTCAATTGAATTGCTTTCTTTGTCTTAATTTGATTGAAAATGATACATTCATGTTGAAAAACTTGGAGTCGCGTCTCCGAAAAAATTGCGCCCCTGTTCGGACTCACGTCCACTTTGGAGTAAACTACAGCCCTGCAAAATTATTATAGAAGAATAACTATCAAGTTGATGCCATCAACATCAATTAAATATTGCAAAAATTTAGTTAATCTTAGCTTACGGTCCATTTATACAGAGAATTTTTTGTGTATACTTAGTAGTATCCATAAATCCAGATTTGTCAATGGCATCCAAATCTTGACCATTTCTTGTTTTAACGACTCTTGCAAAAGGGGCTGAAAACTGTGTGGGGTCACAGTTTGGGCCTAACCCCTCAATTTTACCAATAGTCAATACGGTTAAAATATAAATGTGATACAAGTAGCTCATCTTTGAAAACTACAATTAATTAGACCCTTAATTGCTAAATCTTAAATTATAAACTAATGAAAAGCTATTTCAAACATTATGAAATGAGACAAATTACTAGTAATTGATCTTGAATGAAACGAATGGGAAAACAAATTGCTGAGTTAATAATACGCATTATAGCTCATTTATTTGTAAACATGCATCCAAAGCATTAAATAAGCATAAGGAAACAATGTTTATCGTCTTCTTGGAATACAATTTATTTTCTTCGTTAAATTTTGAATATAAAAATAAAAATTTTGTAAAAACTTTCATCAAATGAAAAATCATGAATTAACAGTAAAACATTTTAAAAATAAAATTAAAACAACGTTTCAACCAAAAATTTGAACAACTTTGGTTATTGTCAAGAACAAAAAGAGATCAGGAAAAATTAAAAACGTTTTGTCGGCTCTTCAAAGAAACTTCGTTTAAAGACTTGGCTTCGCTTTCGAATCCCGAATCGGCATCCGCCACATAATCCGCAAGAAGTGAGGGTGACTTTGGTGACATTTCAGTTGGCGTGGATGGAAATCCTTGTTCTGCAAAAATAACAATAATGTTTGTACATATTTTGAAATACAGAATTGCATACAATAAATATAAACTCACTTGTCAGTATTTGGATGTCAGGGGATTGCATGGCCTCTATACGACGCCTTTTAGCAGTTTTAGCGTCATGTTTCGACCTCTTCCGAATAATCACGGGGTGAAGAAACGTATCACTAATTTGTTCTGCTAAACATTTTCTGATCTTTGGCGTCTTGTCACCTTCCTTCTTTTTCAGCATTCTAATTCCATAATTAGTCAGCGTGCTTTGTTTTTTACAAACTTCCAACTCTTTGTCCCTTTTCGCAAGTTTCTGTTTTAATTCAGTAACTTGTCTCCGAAGTTGGATATTCGCCTGGCTCAAAACTGACAACGCGCTAGAAAATGGGAGGGACTCTGCTTGTTTCTTCCTTATTCTTGAAGGGTCCATCATTAGACGTTTAGGCACTTTGAATCGTCTACGACGAACTCCCTTCGGCTCATTTTCCAAATCGTTGTCGTCAAACAATATTTGCATAAAGCTTTTTTCCAGTTCATGGATTTCTTCGTCTATCGTTTCCTCATGGGCCATTATTTCCAGGATTCTCTAAATGTTACAATAATAATCATTATTAGCATTTTAATTCGAGTAAACAAACAACTACTTAATTAATTATACCTTTGTTTAAAGAAAGGATGTTCTTGACAATACCGTTTTTTAAGTAAATTAAGTTAAATTAACGCAACAAAATTATAACGAGAGTAAAACAGCTAATTTGGAAATTTAAAGGAAACAATGTTAAATGATAATTTTGATTAAAGTGAAAGATTTGAAGCCAATTAAATTAAAGTTGTTTGGGGTGTGGACACTTTTTGAAAAAGTCGGTCAGCCTTCGTTCCCTTCCATCCTTTGATTGAGTTGCCGCCGCCCTCAATTCACGATTCCAGATGACTCCAGACAAAACAATAACAAATAATTATTTCTAAATATAACGCCATTAATTTAATTGTAAACAATTTCTAATGGACGCATTTGAGTTTGGCAGACTCCATTTGACGAGATTTACGTAATAACATTGTGATAAAAGAGATTGTTGGTTAAAAAGAGTGAAATGTTTTTAGACTAGTTTAAATAAGAGTGAATTTTATTTTGTACATATATATTTCTCCTAGTTTTAATTAGTTAATTATCATTTAGTTAGAATTTTATAGTTAAGATGGGTGAGGAAGTGTTGTACGTCCAATTTAATCAGGATTATTCGTCTTTGGCCGTGGGGACGGGGACAGAGTGGACGTTGGTGTCCCTTTCGTCACTGGACACTTTGGATCGTATTCATGAGGCGGAAGTTGGAGACGGGGTGCAGATTGTGGAACGTCTTTTTTCATCATCCCTTGTCGCCATCGTCAGCCTCAAAAGTCCTAGAAAGCTGAGGGTCTGCCATTTCAAGAAAGGGAACGAGATATGCAATTATTCTTATCAGAACAGCATCTTGTCAGTTAGACTCAATCGTGCTGTAAGTTTTTAGAACTATTTTTATAAAGCCCGAGTCAAGGATTTGCATTTTTGTCCAGTTTTGTTGCCAGACGGACATGAAGGGCACACAAGCCCTGATTCGGGCTAAAAATGTTCATTTTAGGTGTTATAATTTTTAATCAAACATGTATTATTTTTATTTAATTGCTATTGCATCATGGGTGGCTACCATAAAACAAATTACGACTTAGGGTAGGTTCATCATGAGCAGTAAAGTAACTTTACTAAAGTTGTTGGTGCAAGAAACAATGACAAAGGTTAGTTATTGAGGCCTCAAAGTTGAGACGCAATGTTGTTCATTGTTGAAGGTGCAACAGTTGCGAGCAGTTTTCGAGATAACTATCACGCCATGTACCAATTTATATTGTTTCATGCTGACTCTTCTTTTTCACAAAGACATTGATTTGATGGCTGAATCATATAGCTCTTTTAGTGTCAAACAAATTACAAAGTCAACAATATGTTACTGCAACTGCGTAGTTATTAATAATATATCAAAAAGATGTTGAGTCTGTTTATAACATATTGCATTTAATTATATTGTTGATTGTTGCACACAAATGTGAGGTGTGTAGTTTAGTGCAACGCAAAAAAAGTCCCATGAAAAATTACGCTTGCAATAGAATAGATACTAAACCAGAAACCATTTTTTGTAATAATTACGCTTTAATTATTGTAAGTTACATGTTCACCGTCAGCTGTTTAATGTTGATAATGTTATCATATTTTTTGTCTGCATTCGTCATCAATACTCACCAAGTCAAACAAATGTCCCATTAATGCATTACACTAAATAGTGATAATTAAAAATCCCAATAATGATTTTTTCAGAGGTTGGTGGTTTGTTTGGAAAACATGCTGTACATCCACAATATTCGGGACATGAAAATTCTCCACACGATTAGGGACACGCCACTGAACGAGAAGGGAATCTTGGCATTGTCCGTGAATGCAGAAAATTCTTTTCTCGCATATCCAGGCTCATCTTCCACCGGACAAGTTCAAGTTTTTGACGCTTTTAATTTGCAAGCTAAAATTGTGATTCATGCACATGCTTCTCCAACAGGTATTCTCAACTATTTTGTTTTATTAAACCGTTAATAATAAAATAATATTTTTAGCTGCTTTGGCGTTCAATTTGGCTGGAACATTGTTAGCCACCGCTTCCGTTAAAGGCACAGTTATTCGTGTGTTCAGCACAACGGATGGCTCTCGTCTCTTTGAGTTCCGAAGAGGAATGAAACGCAGAGCGGACATATACTCCATTTCTTTTTCCCCGGACAATACTTTCCTCGCCATGTCTTCAAACACAGAAACTGTTCATGTATTTAAGCTAGAAAATCAACCGTAAGGAAGAATTGACATATTAGTCAATGTTTTCTTTTTACTATAGATTATGATAATTTGTGCAGGGACATCAAAGAAGATGTCTCCAATCCTGCAAACTCTTGGATGGAATGGGTAAAATCCTCGCTGCCAACACAAGTAACGGAAGTTTGGGCTCAAGGGCGATCATTTGCAACTATTACAACTCCATTTGTTGACACTAAAAGTGTTGTGGCCGTTACAACCGTCGCTGAGGCGGATGGACCAAAGACCCGTGTGGTCGTAGGGTCTTATGACGGATTTCTCTATGTCTATGGATTGAATACACAAGAAGGGGGCGAGTGTCAACTTCTGAAACAGTACAAGTGCGCAGACTGTCAACTATAATTATTATTAACTATTGTTAATTATTAATATTTTAACTAGATTGATTGGGAGTGGTGACGCAAAAAAATCTCCAGCTTCCGGGTCCGGTGCCAGTTACGCCGGAGTTGTGAAAGGTCACACAATTCCAAAAGCCATGTCAGGTGCCCCCTTTGAGCCCCTTTCCATTTCAGTGTTTATTTAATAATGATAATGATTTTATAATATTGATAATCCCCATTGAGTGTAGGGGTACTTGGCTTCTTTATATACTTTATTCACAAATTTAATAGTGTTTTATGCCTTGTATAGATTCAGACAAGATGGCTGAAATGAAAAATGCTCTTGACCAAGCTACTTCCTGTGAAAAGGATTTTCCTTGCTTGGAGTGAAGTTATTTTTGGCAGTTCCGACAATTTTTTTTAATGACAACTCAACGGCCTTTCAGCGCATCGCAGCCAGCGCTTTTCTATCACATTTACCTTGCAGCATCACTGACATGAATGAATGAATCCAGGCAGAATTTGTTCTTAAAAATAGTTCTTCATTCAATCAATATTTATCAACATTGTAGTTAATTATACTATACTATTAGTTTATTTTGTTTGAAACCGCAATATCTTCAAAACGTTTAGTTGTACAAAAATTCAAAAAAGCATATAATAATATTATTTTATTTCGTGTGACAAACGTACAACAATAATCTGGTCATCTGGTCATTGACATTTGGATATTATTATTATCATGAAAATCCATTTCCTCGTAATTACCTAAAATTAATTAGAAATTGTGACGTGTTGAATGTGTAGTGTAAAAAGTAAGAAAAAAATGTTATTGTGGTATAAAATGTAAAACAAAATGAAAACGGAATTAATGCAAGGGTATTTAGATTAGATGGGAATTTTTAGTTTATAGTGAAAAAATATATATGAAAATGAAAAGATTGCTTCACTCACTCATTATATAATGATTGCTTTGTCCACTATTTGAAATTATTTACTTTACTGTAAATATTTCCGATTTTATATTATTATTTAGTCAAAACAATATAAATTAGTTATCAAGCAATATATTATCACTAAACATAGTTTTTGAAATGTTAACAAAAATCTTGAAATGCATGCCTGTAATTTACTCATCTTTACACGAGTAATTTTTAAAATAGTTGTGAATTGTAATATCAATTTAAGCTTATTATTCTAAAATTGATATTCTTAGGATGAAATATGAAAACAAAAAACTTACAAAAAATGACTGCGATACACGAAATCTTGTAACTCTTCATGTTTTACTATTGTTATTGTTAAATAGTATTTTATGACATCGCAAAAATCGAAAAAATAAAGATAAAGCTAAAAAAAAATGAATTTATTGCGTTCCCATTTTTTTGTGGTATAAATTCCGGCCCACATTTCACCATTTTCACCACAAGATTTCCTGTAAAGAAGAGGAAATTATGCACCAATCATTCTATTCCAAATTGTTTTCCGACTTAAAAACCTATTTTAGAATACACGAAATCATGTTCAAAGAATACATCTTCATGATTTCGTTTTTTAGTATCGTGCTTGGGGATTATTACAATAGAGATTATAATATTTTTACTTATAGGCAAAGAACAAAGCATCAGCAACCGCAAGTCAGATTCGGCTATCAAAATCCAATACTTTTCGCCCCCACATTGCCTCCACAACCGAATCAATTCATCATCACCCAGGGATGGAAAACAACAACACACTCAAAAAGGTTCTGAAATTCATTTTTATTAAATTCATGGCATTGTTGATTCATAGTTCACTTTATAAATAGTTCGAGCAGACATCCTTGGCATAATTGGGCTGAAAAGACAAGCACACAAATTCCATCCACCAATCAAAATCCAATATGGTCCCGACCTATAACAACAACTACAGAAAGGATTACAAAGCGTCCTCATGTTATAACTACAACTCTCAAACCAGTAAAAACGTATGTTATTAAAAACATTAAGTTTATTTGTTGAATATTGACCTAATGTTAATGCAGAGAGTGTGAAAAGGGCTCTAAAAACCACAGAATAAATCCCCAAACAGGGCGCTGTATTCACTTGGGGCAAACATGCGGGGGACATGAAAAGAACATGAAATTTTATGCAATCTCAAATGATACTGTTTATGGAGATTGTGATTGTTTTATCGACAGCCATCGACCCCTTGTGTATCATCCGTCAACAGACAAATGCTATTTTATTTTTCAACAAGTAATTCGTAATCAATCCAAACTTTGCAATTATCATCCTATGAGTATATTTATTTGTTGTACATAGGCCTACTGTCTTCCACAACAATGGTTAACAATCAACTCTAGTAGTGGTGATCCCTTGTGCAGTCCGAATCCATGTAGAGAGTATGGAGAAAGCGTCTTAAATTGGAACTGGACTACAAATAACGATGAATCTTTCATGAACACCGAAGGAATCGTTCCAGTTTATGAAGCAAAAAAATGCTCTCCTCTTCGCCACCCTTGTCATTATGACGAAAACAGAAATATAATATTTTCCGACAAAAACGATGGCAGTGATGATTCAATCAAATTTATAATTGATTTCAAACCAGGAAGTACGGAACCAACTTGTATAGTTAAAGAAGAAGTTGTTTCCGTAAATCACCAAAATGATGCATGTAGATTGGGAAGCAAGAAACATATTTTGAAACAATGCGAATTCCAATTGCAAACGACTTTAATCTTAATTAACGAAAATAATGCTTTTACTGAGAAATTAATTCAACTTGATGAAGATGTAGCCTCAGACTCTTCAAAATTATATACCTACGCTAAATTATTATTATTTTCTCAAATTATTACTTTTTATGGAAAATATAGATAAGAAATACAATGGAACTTTTGTGTATAATCATTATACTGTAATGGCATAATGGAGTTCCACGCATGCGCTGAAAGTTGGCTTGGGTTTTTAGCTTGGGTAGATAACAATGCCCAAGCTAAGAAAATAAACTTCATTTGACATTTAGTCGCCGAAGAGAACAGACCAATCTTATTTGAGAAAGCATCTAAAGGTAAGTTTTTCTCTATTTTCAGACCAAAGTACTAACCTAACCTAACCTACTCAAATTAATACTTTTAAAATCAAACAGATAAACGATTCATTCCGTGATTTCCGTTGTTTGAGATGTCGGACAGTGAAGAGGTTGATGACATTGATGTGGAAACTTTGCTGCGGTCTCATGGATTACTTACGGGAGAAACCCAGCATCAGCAAAACATTGTTATTACTACTCCTAGAATTCCAACCCCTATCATGGAAGCGATTGAAGAAATTGAAGAAGAGAACAGTGAGGATCAAGATGAAGCTGAGGTAGAAGTTGACGAGCTTCTCAGAAACTTTGGACTGCTTTCTAGCCAAGAATCAGGAACAATCATCGTTAACATCCCCACCGATTCCCCTGAACCGAATTTGACTGAAGATGCTAGTGACAATGAGGATCAAGATGAGGATCAAGATGAGGATCAAGATGAGGATCAAGCTGAGGAGGAAGCTGAGGATCAAGATGAGGATCAAGATGAGGAGGAAGACGAAGTTGAGTTAGACGTGGACGAGCTACTCAAAACTTATGGACTCCTTCCCAAAGAAGAATTCGAACTTCAAAGCAACGTCGCCCCAACACAGGCGGAAAATGAGGACGAAGACGAGGAGGAAGCTGATGACATTGATGTCAATGAGCTTCTTGCAAAATACGGATTATTTCCTAAAAAACAAGACCCATTTCAGAGTAGCATAGCGTCAACACTTCAAGACGAGCCAATGCCTAACATGAATGATGATGATGATGATGATGATGTGGATGAGCTATTACAAAAGTTTGACAAACTAGCTATCAGCGAAAATTCACCTTTGCAAAGCATTATTGAAGATGGAGAATCTGAAGATGTGGATAACTGGATGGATGAAACAACAGTGAAAGAAATACTGGCGCGCTATGGAGAGGAAGACTCGCGTTCTGAAGACATTAGCACACCCACAAGTCCAATATCCTTCAATGAAGCCATAATTGAAGTAGCGGATAGCGAGAATTCGATTGACCTCTCGTCTTCAGTGGTGCCACACAATGTCTTCAAAAGGGTCTTTCTCTGCAAACTCGTCGGAGTCGACGCATTGAGTTATGTGTACATTAGAATCCGTAACAAAGAAAAAGATGTAAGTTTATTTTAAACATTTGGGTGAAATTTTTGAGCAATTTTCTAATGATATATTATTTTGTATCCTGTGTAGAAACGCTTCCAACAGCAATTTAGCCACATGAATGCAGTCTATTGCCAATTAGACGGGGACATGGAATTCCTACCCAAGAATCAGATGAAGGACGTTTCAGTGGGGCAGATTCTCGTTGCAAAAATCTACGCAAATCAACATCCGAAATTCAGAAAAGTAAACAACAGGGTGTTCATCAGAGCTAAAGTCGTGGAAGTTTTAAAAGATCACTTTGTTAAAGTCGTGGATGTTGATGAGCAACAATTACACAAAGTCAAGTGCGATAATTTGTACCCAATGCTTAAACAATTCTACTCTTTGCCAATGAGGGTAAGTAAATTTCATTTAAATTAAATAGGTATACAAATAAAATTAATAAAACTATTATTTTTTATTAAGATCATGAAATGCTCACTTTACAAAGCGGAGGCGCTTTTGGGAACAGGGACCGTGGCTGCTGCTGTGGCTTTATCTTGCCAACGCTTAGATGGTTACTTTGTTCGCATTGTGGATATTGACCAAAAGACGAAGATTCCCTCAATAATCCTTTATCACTCAGAGATGGAATTAGCAGAGGTCAATGGTCACTGGACGTACAGAGATGATATCATGAAACTCATCTCCGAATGGAACAAGCCCCCATATTTTTTCACGACGGTAAGTTTGTACATATATACAACGTCTAACTTTGGAGTTTATTTTTTTAATCCATATTTAATCAATTTATGCAATTTATCGAAGGGCATGCTCTTAACTCACATTCTGATCACAAACGTAACTCGTCACGGAAAAATTTGGATCCAGTTGCAATCTGAAATCATGGAAGCTCTTGATGATCTCAAACCCAAAAATCAGATTGAATCTCAAACAGAGATAGTATGGAAGGAATTTCAGAAAGGAGAAACAAGATTCGTCAAGAAACTGGATGGAAAGTTTAGAAGAGTGGAATTGATGAAAAATGAGCAATTAGCTGGTCTAAAATTTGGTTCCCCGGAAGAAGCAGGAGACGTTCTTGTCAAATACATTGACTTTGGAATATCGGAAAGTGCAGATTTTCGGGATCTCTATTCATTTTCTACTTTTGGTAAAGTTTTTCAAAATACTCCTCCTCAAGTAAGTAAACAAATAATAATTCATCTACTTCTATATGGTAATAATTTGGTAATTGTCTAAACTTTTTCAGGGGTTTGACGCAGAAATTAAGCCACCCCCACCACGCAAAGGAGTCCAGTTGAAAGAAGAGTCCATCATCGAGATCAAAAGCGAGTTGGGACTGCAAGCCTACATTGACGTAATTAAGAATTTCAACGACTTTTGGGTTTAAATTAAAACTTTAAATATTTTTTTAGGAGCCAGGTCCAATTCCAGTGGTGACATTGTACTTCCCCAGAAAGGGGGTTTCTTTGGATTGCGACGCTCCTTCAAAGTCAAGCCTTTTTTCGTGTTCCCTTTTGGACAATGAGGAAACGTCCAAAGGGTCCTACGTCATTTGCAAAGTCCCCGTCAATGAGGAACATCTTCTCACAAGATCAAAACAAAATGACTTTGATTTCACGGCAATAATGGACGAGGACGACGCAAGAAAGCTCCAGACAAATTTTCATATGCACAAAACTTATCTGCAATATGAGCTCATTTTTTAATTAATTAATATATTACTATCATTGTACATGGATATGAACTGTAATTTCGAAATGTAGTAGTATATAGAACTTAATTAACTTTGTTTAAAATGACATGTTTTCGGAAATTAAATAATTGTTGTATCTGGACTAATCTCAAACGTTTCATTGCCTGTTTGTGTCCCATGATGTTGCATAATGATGACATTGAACTTGACGAAATCTATTGCGCCTTGTTTAGTAAAATTTATTTTTGCATTGAGAAAGAATGCATCTTAAAATTCTCGGGTTAGAAAACATTGAGCTCATTGCCAGCCATCCACAAACCAATAAAACGCAAAAACAATACAAACTCTGTCAGATTTCATCCAACAATTTGAAGACTAAATTAAATTGCTCTATAATCTGTCAGCAGACAGGGTCTTGACTAAATTGCCTTGAACAGACATGTCAGTGAGTGATTGATTGAAATTGATCAAGTTTTCCATAAGAAAAACATTATTTATCTGTCAAAACATTTAATTTGGGCGTATTTATCTTGGACAATAAGATTTGTGAATTGACACGTGGAACATATTTTGAGAAATTGAAACTAATTAGGTATAAATGAAAATGGAAGTCGGAGAAAACAATCCGTACAGGTAACAAACAGAGATTAACAATGTAGAGTATTCAAGGTTTTGATTGTTTCCATTTTTAGCAACGGATTGTTGTACGTGACGTTTAACCAGGACCAAGGTATATTTATGGATACATTTTAAAGTGTATGATTCTAATATATTTTGATGATTTTCCAGGTTGTTTCGCGTGTGGGACTGACAGCGGATTCAGAGTTTTTAACTGTGACCCTTTGAAGGAAAAAGAACGACAGGATTTTAATGACGGGGGATTGGGAAGAGTGGAAATGCTGTTTAGGTGCAATTATGTCGCATTGGTCGGAGGCGGAAGCAGGCCAAAATATCCTTTGAACAAAGGTACATTTGCCATGTCGTGATACAATTGTCAAACTATTCTAAAAAACATATAATGTTCTGAACAGTAATGATTTGGGATGATCTTAAGAAACGCGTAGTACTGGAAATGGAATTTTCGGGACCTGTTAGAGCAGTTAAATTAAGGCGTGATCGAATTGTGGTTGCATTAAACAATATGCTAAAGGTTTACACATTTACTCAAACCCCTCAACAGTTGCATGTTTTTGAAACATGTCCCAACCCCAGAGGTAAGGACTTATTATTGTACATATTGAGTCGTTTGATTTGACTAATTTATTTGGTAGGTTTGTGTGTTCTCTGCCCTTCGTCAACCAATTCTCTTTTAGCTTTTCCAGGATCAAGGTACTTGATTATTTGTCATGATCGACATAAATATTGAAACATAATATTGATTTTTTTTTCTCCCAAAGTCATGGTCAAGTCGAAATAATAGATCTCGGGAATACCGAGAAAGGTCCCTTAACCGTAACAGCACACGACAACGCGTTATCATGCATATCCCTTAATTTGCAGGTATTATTATTTTCGAACAATCACTCAAAAGTTTATAAAAGATAGATTTTAAGTAATTTGTTTTCTCCTTTTAGGGCACCTTGCTGGCTACTACTTCAGAGAAGGGAACGTTAATTCGTATATTTGAAACACTGCATGGTACAATGGTCAACGAATTAAGAAGAGGGACACAGCCTGCTTTAATCTACTGCTTAAATTTTAATATTGACTCCTCTCTCCTTTGCGTCTCGTCGGATCATGGGACAGTACACATCTTTGCTGTTTGTGACGATCACAAAAAGAACAAACAATCATCGTAAATATTTTTTTTAATTGAAAGACGCAGAAAGAATAATGTTTTGTTTTAAAATTAGCCTTGCCTCAGCATCATTCCTTCCGAAATACTTTAGTTCCAAGTGGAGTTTTTCAAAGTTCCAAGTTCCAGGTAATTAAATTATTTAATTGCATTTATTTCTTAATCTTATTTGTCTTTTACAGGCAACTCTCCGTGCTTGTGTGCTTTTGGAAATATTGATCAAAACTCTGTTATTGGTATGTTTTGTAATAATATGTTATGAAAGTAGTTATTCTAATAACAGCTTCATCAATTGCAGTTGTATGCGGAGATGGAAGCTACCATAAATTTTGTTTTGATCCACATGGACAATGTACTCGAGAAATTTACGCAAACTTTTTGGAAATTGGTCAATCCGCTGAATAAAAGCATAATGAAGATATTACTAATTCGAAATATACGCACTGTTATCGGTTTTCGTGTCGCTCTATGGGATAAATCGTGTCAAAATTAGATGTCATTACGCGTGCATACAGTAATGATCCCCGTGAATACAAGTACAATAGCGAAATATTTTATATGTAGCAATCAATTAAGAAAAATGGAAAAAACTTTGTTTGGAACTGACTATTGGATATGTTTTTATGACGAAAAACTTTTAGCGTAATAATAATAACCCATAAACATACTTAATGTGACAATTGTTAATATATTTATTAGTAATAGTGTAGTATTTTGATGGTATGTAATTTTTTATATACACTATGAATAAATTTATTTATTTTGGTTTTGAGATATTAACACTTTACAAGCCTTGTGATTCAAAAAACAAAATCCTAGAATGATGTGCAAAATGATCTTTCCAAAATCGCTTCACAAAGTTAAACGAATGATCAAGTCCTTGATGCATTCTCAAATTAACAGATATAACTTTTGTTC
>JAQIXN010001323.1:0-19676 GCA_034698145.1 Proisotoma minuta
GTCCACTCGTTGGATCTCGTTATGGGAGAGATTGAGCGTCCTAAGAGCCACTAAATTTGAAAATGCCCCCGCGGAAATCGAGGACAATGAATTAGAATTAAGATCAAGATGAAGTAGTTGGAGAAGACCGTCAAATGCTCTGTATAGAAAAAATGTTTGTTTTTTGTTAGTAATAATAATTTGCAACAAAATTTTACGTATTTTAAAATTTTAAAATTTTACCTGGGCACAATATTGGAAATATTGTTATTTCCTAAAAACAGCCTAAAGACAATGGGTAGCCTTCCAAAAGCTCCTTTCTCAATAATACTGATATTGTTATTCGACAGGTCAATTTGCTGACAAGTCTGGAGATCCTGAAGGGCTTCTTGAGGAATGATAGGGATACTATTATTTGATAGGTTAATGGCACTCAGTGCCCTCAAGTTTTCAAAAGCCCCGGGACTAAGGGCAGACAATTTATTTGAAGAAAGGTCAAGTCTTTGGAGAGCGTTCATTTGAGGCCAGGCTTTGGACAAAGTGACCAATTCGTTGTGAGAAAGATCCAAGTCATTTAATGATCCTGGAACCTATAAACGCAATTATTGTTACTTTGTTTTTAAAAGAGTTTGGTGGTAAATTCAAAGTATTGCTAACCTGGAACGCTTTTTGAATTGAATTCCGACTGAGACTCAATTCTCTCATGCTGACCAATTTGTTAAAAGCCCCATTGCTCACACTTTTCAACCGATTATAGTCCAACCTTAACTCCAGCAATGTCGGAATCGCACCAAAACTGGAGCCACTCAACTCACTCAAATTGTTATGCCTTAAATCCAGCCATCTGAGACCAAACAAATTTGAAAAAACTGCGGGTGCAAGTTTTGTCACATTGTTCCAACTCAAATCTACCGAATGCAGCTCGTAAAGTTTTGGAAATGTGTTTCTTCCAACTTCCACAATTTCATTGTGTGACACATTTAATATTCTCATCGCGGCCATAAACTTGAGGGGAATGTCTTGTGCATGCTTCAGCTTGTTGAAAGACAGCCGCCACTCGTCCGCATATGACACCTCGTCAAATGCCCCTTTTGTAAAATTCTTTAGCTCGTTATGTCCCATGTCGAGAATTGTAATGTTGACTACATTTGTAAACGCCCCTTTTTCTATAAATTCTAACCCATTGTGGGATAAATTCAGAGATATCTGCGTCAGCTCGTTAAAAGCCCCAGCTTTTATGCTCCTAATTCGGTTTTCTTGTAGAAATATTTCCTCGCAGAAAGGGAGTTTGAAAAACATTTGAAAATCGACGACACTCAGTTGATTTCTTGCAAGATCGATAGTTTTTATCCGCTGAAGGGAATTAAATGCAGCTCTTCCAATGTCGTTGATGGAATTATCCGATAAATAAAGTCGGACAAGAAGTCTCATTCCTCTAAATGCGGCGGCTTCTATTTTCGTGATTTTGTTGTGTGTTAAATGAATGACGCGAATGAATCCGTTCCTAGCAAAAGCGCCTCTTTTGAATTCTGGGATGGAATTGTACGACCCATTGAACCACGTTAATTTTGAAAGATGCAGAAAATAGTTGGGATCCAACTTTGTCAACGAATTTTTGGCTAGGTCCAGAAACTCTAAATTTTTCATGGTTTGAAAAGCGTCTTTAGGAATATCTGTGATGGCGTTAGAGTGAAGATCCAAACGAGCCTGAAATTTGGATTTTTTTAAGTAAAAGTTTGTTTAAAAAATGTTATCAAAATTACTAGCTTAGATCCCACAGCTGCAAATGTGTCTTTGGCAAATGATGAAATATTTCCGCGAGAAATTCTGAGGTTTTTAAGGGATGGTAGGCCCTTAAGGGGCGTGGAGGAAAGATTTGTAATTGCATGGCCATCTAAAATCAAACTCTCGAGGGACGAAAGTTCTTCAAAAGCGTCAGACGGAAAACTGGTCAACGACAGATCCCACAATTCCAAAATTCTAAATTAAATTTAGAAATTGTTAAAAAAAGTTTAATGCAAATGTCCATAAAAGTATTCAAAATTTGTTTTTCTTACTTGAGCGTATCTTTCGCATTGAAAAATACATCTGAATAAATCTGCTTTAGTTGGGTACTCTTTCGAATGCTTATTTTTGTGCAGTTTAATCCAGAGAAAATTGGTCCATATAATTTCTCGCTGTTCAATTCTTCAACATCCAACTCCACAACGGGCATTCGCTGCGACACAGGATACGCCAACGCTGTCGACAAAATTGCAAGTGACACCTACACAAAGGATACAATTTAGAATTGCTTTCCAAATCCAAGCTTCTTGAAAATGAATTTATAAGCTTCCATTTTGAATATTCTCTCAAAACAAGCTTATCTGTTATAATTTCATCTTACATCTTTGCACTTTATTGAAATTCCGATGTCTGATGGAGAGTGGCATGTACAAGGCCAAATGAACTTTTGCTGGGGACAGACATATTTAGGACCTGGAGGAATATATTCCCCCAAAACACAGGTCAACAGGACAAAGGTCACAAGTTTCCTCCACATTTTAATTCATTTTATATTGTAAAGTAAATGTGTTTATTTATTGTTACATATTTAAGGTACTCTACAAACGCACACCTGTTGAACACTGAACTGATTACTTTCACTTCTTGTATAAAAATATCTCACGAAGGTAGACTCATGGCTTCTTAATGCAACTGCAAGTCTCTCATAATGCTAAAGATCTGTAGGAACTAAAGGAAGCGTCTTACCAAGGTATATAATACCTATACGTTTAAGATTTGCATCTAGTTTTGTTTACACAGCTCAAAGATCTTACAAAAAAAGTAGACATGATATTTTGTTTTTATGGGTGAAATCCGGTGCTAATTTTGCATGGGGTCCATTTTTGCCCGGTACTATTTTTACCCCAAGTTACTAATAATTTTGACTATTTTGAGCAAAAAAAAAAGATTTGCTTGAGGGTTAATTTTCTGACACATTTTATTAACAACAGAATATTCTTAAATTCAGAAAATTTAGCCATCAACCTTCATGTCTCATTTTAACGCTTTTAAAATACCAACCATTAAATAATTTTAGGAAAACAATAATATAATTGCGTGGCTTTTAGCGTGTAAACAACCTCATAATGACCATATACAGCCAACTCTAAATTCAGGCCATGGAATTGAAGATTATGTTGCTCTTGACCGACCACTCATCCTCAGCTTGTGTGGGTGTGGTGTGGGCGTCACTTTTCGGTTAGCGAACTGTCCATGGCTAGGGATTTTTACAAATTAATCACTTTAAGTGTTAAAAAACTTCAAATTTCCCAAAATCAATGCATTAGAATTCAGAGTTCCACAGGTCAACACAACATCTCTCGATATTAATCACTCATTTTTCATAGGTATACATTTTATTAGGTAGAATATTTATGGAAATATTAATTAAAAATATTATATCATTTGCTTGATCACAATCTTTCGGTAAAAACAGCTTCAAATGGATATGGTTTGGATGTGAATGCTTCGTGCAATTCTCTTTTTGGCAGTTTGTCCGGAACTGCGGACAACTTATATTTTTGCAGCAAAGAAGTTGCATAGAGGAAAATTGTCGAATTTGAGATTCCTTCTCCAGGACAGACCCTTCGACCTGTATAACAATTTGACAATGCAGTTTAAGCACAAACTTGGCTTGTAAATATGTCAAATATTTGAAGTTACCAAATCCAAATGGCATCACATTTGCTTGGTTTGAAAGTTGTCCATTTTCAATGAATCTTTTTGGGTTAAAAGATTTAGGATCTGTCCAAATGTCATTGCTAAAATATGCAGCATGCAAATTCCCAATTATAAAAGCTCCCTAAAAACATCAAAATAAAATATTAATTTGTCATTGTTTTTAATTTAAAAAGCTCGACCTTTTTAATAAGATATTTTTTATAATAGAAACTTTTGGTCACTTCTCTTGTTACTAGATTTTGCACAACTTTTGCATGTCGATGTACTTCCAATAAAGCGGCTTGAGTGTAGATCATTCTAAATAAGAAAAATATAGTTGAATATTTTTAGGAGCACTGCATAAATTTATGCAAAATCAAATAATACTTTTGTCTATGGTTCAGACTAATTTTCTCTCCCCTTTTAACATTTTGGCAGATTTCTTCGTAAATCCTTTCTTGTACATCGGGATAAAGTATCATAAAGAGGACAAATGATTCCAAATATGAACTAACAGTGTCCGATCCCGCTTGCATCAAGTCCATATAAATACCTATATAGCACCAAGTTTTATATTACGAATAACACACGAAAAATATTTTAAGTACAAATGAAATTTTTTTCAGTGAAAATTGTCTCAGGCTTATTCCCTTCTTCCTTCATCTTGCAGATAAAAGATTCGACCAATGTTTCAGGTTCGGAATTCGTCTTCTCTATTTTTTCTCTTGTTTGGGTTAATAATCCCTAAAAAAATAAACCATGTTCAAACAATCATAGACACGCACGCAAAATAAATTATTTAGTTTAAAAGTAACGTTTATGGCGTCTAGTAAGCCTTACTCTAGCAGCTTGATGAGCTTCCAGATAATATTCCATGAAGGCTTTGTGTCCTGTTTTTTCTGGAAAAATATGTCGTACAAATGGATATGCGACCACAAGACCGGCTCCAAAAAGCCCTTTACTCATAGCAAGTAAATTTTTATCTAATTGACCCTTCAAAACAATCAGATCCTCCTCATTTAAATGTCCTACAACCAGCTTCCAAACGTTGATGAATGCAGAAAGAGTAAACAAATCAGAAATTGGGATAACGTTCCCAGTTTCTTTTCGGGTTTTGTCAATTTCTAAGAATAATTTTTGTATCTCTTGGCTTGCACTTGACTCCAAATTGGAAGACTTTCCAAATCCTAAATCTCTCAGAGCCCTAATCGTCCATTGTTTTGTAGCCAGCCAATGAGGACCAACTGAAAATGCAATTCCAAGATTTTTGTAGAAATTTCGATCACTAAATGTCCCACTGCAATCTCTTCCTTGCGCCTCAGGGGCAGAGAAAAGTGTTGTAATTGACTCCACCGTTGATGGTACAACTGAAAATGTCAGAGGTTAAAGTATGTTTAAATACAAGTGGATGCAATTTCTTACTCAGCGTCTTCATTCCAACTCGAATTTGAAAAACTTCTCCATATTTCTTTGCAAATTTAGCCAAGCCGAGACTTGGGATTGGATCCACAAGCGCGACTTGTATCAAATTTCCAATAATTGGAATCGGAAGGGGACCCGGAGGACTTTTCCTTTTTTCCAAATATTCCGAAATATAAAAATACGTACAGTACGTGAAAATTATCCAAAAAATTATCTCAAACATTTTGGCTGGATGTGTTCAGAGTTGAACATAAAATGATAATGGGCCGATTTGAGCTAGCAATTAAAAATATTTGCATAAAAAAAAGTTGCTTTTGCATTTGCAATTATATCTATTAGGTACAATTACATCTGGATTATGTAACGTGTATTCAAGTGTTTTTATACCACTTTTCATCTTGGCTCGTGTAAATCTAAGTAGGCATTGTATCCAGTAGTTAGATAAAAATGTGTTTTTTTTATAGAAAATGTCCTCATGCTGGAAAAATTTTCCGTGTAGAAACAAGTTTTGCGTTAAACGTTCAGTTTTTGTAAGAACTCATTGCCTTTGCAAGTATTTGCATGCCCTTGAAGTATAGTTTTTATTTAGGTTAATGAATTGATTGGTTTTTTTATTTTTATCTAAGTTTTAAAGTCTTTCTGTAAAAGTAATTTCAAATGGATATGGTTTAGAAGTGAATCCTTCGGCCAACTCTGCTTTCGGCGGTTTTCCAGGAACGCAAGAAAGTTTATATTTTTGCAAAAGGGTTGTGCTATAAAGGAAAATCATTGAATGAGAAATTCCTTCTCCAGGACAAACTCTCCGACCTAAGAAAGTAATTTCTTAACTTATTAATTGAAATTACAACCATTATTAAAGTAATCATCAAATTTACCAAATCCAAATGGCATCACATTCCCCTGGTTTATAATTTGACCATTTTCTCCAATAAATCTTTCTGGGCTGAAGGATTCTGGATCTGCCCAAATATCTTTGCTAAAGTATGCTGCATGTAAATTTGCAATCATAATAGTTCCCTATGCACGAAAAAATAAATTTTAATTGATATTATTTGGATTGAAGAAAGTAGAGTAAGTACTCGGACAAACCTTTTTGATCAGATACTTTTTATAATAGAAACTCTTGGTAATCTCTCGCGTGACCAAATTTTGCACAACTTTTGCATGTCGATGAGTCTCCAACATACAGGCTTGGGCGTAAATCATTCTTTAAAAAAATTAGGAAATAAATTACAAAACCTGGGTTCAAATATTTAGAAATTCAAAATACTTTTGGCGATGTTCCAAGCTGACTTTCTCCCCTCTTTTAATGTGCTTAGTGATCTCCCTATAAAATTTTTCTTGTACATCTGGATAAAGGACCATAAAGAGAACAAAAGATTCTAAATAGGAGCTGACAGTGTCCGATCCCGCTTGCATCAAGTCCATGTATATGCCTACACATTAAATTTGTAGTTTATTGTAGATAGAGTCTACCTTATGAAAATTTTTAATAGGTACAAATGAAATTTTTTTCAGTGAAAATAGTTTCCGGGTTGGTTTTCTCCTCTTTCATCTTGCAGACAAATGACTCAACCAATGTTTCAGGTTCGGAATTTGTTCTTTCTATTTTTTCTCGAGCTCTTGTCAACAATCCCTATTAAAAATAAACAAATCCATTTAACCGCAAAAACCTGGAATTTCCTTACTCTAGCAGTTTTATGCGCTTCAAGAAAAAAATCCATGAATGCTTTATGTCCTGTTCCCTCCGGGGAAATATGTCGGACAAATGGATAAGCGACCACAAGACCAGCCCCAAATACTCCTTTGCTTAAAGCAATCCCATTTTTCTCCAACAATCCTTGAATCACCGGCATGTCTTTCTCGTCCAATTGTCCAGCGACTAGCTTCCACACGTTGTTAAACGTGGAAAGCACAAATAAGTCAGATATTGGAACAATGTTCCCAGTCCTTTCTCTTGTCTTGTCAATTTCTTGGAACAATTGTTGAATCTCTTGAGATGCGCTGGCTTCCAAACTGGAAGATTTTCCGAATCCTAGTTCTCGCAGGCCTCGAATTGTCCATTTTTTGGTAGCTATCCAATGAGACCCCGTACCCATCACCATTCCGTAATTTTTATTGAAATTTCTGTCAGAAAATGTGCCACTAACGTCTCTTCCTTGCGCCTCAGGGGCGGAAAAAAGTGTTGTAATGGACTCAACGGTTGTGGGTACAACTGAAAATTTACTTGTTTTATATTTTTTTTTGTTAACGCATTAAAAACAAAGTAAATTATACTCATTGTCTTCATTCCCATCCTGACTTGGAAAACTTCTCCATATCTTTTGGCAAATTTTGCAAATGCCAAACTTGGGAGCGGATCTGCCAACGCGAGTTGTATTAAATTTCCAAGAATTGGAATCGGAAGGGGACCCGGAGGACTTTTCCTTTTTTCCATATATTCGTAAATGTAAAAGTAAACAAAGTAGGTAAAAATTACCCAAAATATTAATTCTAACATTTTGACGAGCTTGTGCCGATCGAGATACGAAATGAATGTCGTTTGATGTAGAGTGCAATTTGCATTAAAGTTTTTAGTTGTCCAGTTGAAGTGGTGCATAAAAAATTATTTATGTATGTATTTGCAGATTCAGTAATTGAAAGTTTGTACTTTACACGTGCAATGCAATCAAGAATTATGCAACTTGTATAATCGAAATACATTCAATGTAAGAGTTTTTTGTTGAGATAATATTGAAAGTGTACTAAATGACACTGAATTTAATGTAAAAAAAATCGCAAAAACAAGTCAGAATTTGCAAGATCATGGCGTCCTTGGTTTAATTGCGTTTTAATTTAGTTGAATAATTTTTTTTGTACTTTTATTTTTCAAACTAGAGTCTATATTACAAATGAGAAATATTTTTTTAAAAAAAGAAGAAGCTATTTGTGATTTTTCAAATGAATATAAATAGATACGATCATTATCTTCAATATAATTCATATTTTTAAAATGTTTCAGAATTGAATAGTTCAAATAGTTGACTTTAAAACTAGGAAGGGACGAAAAAATAAGTGTTGACCTTTATTGTGAAAACTTCAAATTACATTTTTGCTCTTCATTTCAAATGATGATGAGATGATGGCATGATAATGGACAATTTCATGACAGATTTTTTAAAGAAGAGTGACACATTTTGCTGTATAAAATGGGCAAAACATCTTCTTTAAGCATTTACAGCTTCAAACGTTAGCTTTGAAAATGGAAGTTTTTCGGAATTTTTTGAGCATTTTATATTTTCTCGTTGTTTGTAAGACTTCATGTTCTCAGGATGACACCGTTATAATAAAAGGTAACAATTCAGCGTGTTAAAAATTTTGCAGTGGCTAATTTAATATTTTGTCAGTTCGGGATGAAATACCACATCTAAGAATTTCTAAAAGACTTGGAGAAGGGCAATGTGGGGACACAAAGAATTTCAATGGCTTGGGAAGCGAAAGTTGTCGTAAAACGTTCCCCTGGATGGTAATATATAGAATTTTTGGATACTGGAAGGCTTTTTAAAACTTAATTTCAGGCGTCCATTTTGGTCAATCTCAAAGGTCAAATGTTTTACTGTAGTGGAGCTTTAATTGATCATTTTCACATTCTAACGGCTGCCTCTTGCGTTGCAAAGTGAGACAACTTTAAAAATTTTAAATCAATTATCCAAAATATC
The DNA here is from genome assembly GCA_034698145.1 of Proisotoma minuta. NCBI lineage: Eukaryota > Metazoa > Arthropoda > Collembola > Entomobryomorpha > Isotomidae > Proisotoma > Proisotoma minuta. The sequence continues at coordinate 8,805 of JAQIXN010001323.1, forward strand.
CACTTAATTAGAATGGGAGTGGAGGAAATTTCCCGACTAAAAATTATTTTGGGGGTTTTTGACATTTACAATCCGTTTGAGGAAGGACGAGTGGAAAGAAGCGTTGCCCACGTTGCTTTCCATAAGCGGTTTTCAGCCACGCATCTGGTAATTTTAACTATACATATTTTTTATATAAATTAGCAAGTTTTTTTTAGGAAAATAACATTGCTCTCATAAAATTAACTGAACCTGTTTCTTACTCCCCTTCAATTGCGCCCATTTGTCTTCCTCCAAAGGGGAATAATTTGACCGTGACAGTTGCCACAGTTTCAGGGCGGGGTCAGTTGCTTTCCGACCCTACTAAATATCCTAGAAAAAATCTGATAAAATTATGGACAAATGAAAAATGTTCCAAACGATACGAAAAAATGGAAGGCTTCAATTTCCCGAAAATTAAGGATTCCAATATTTGCGGCTCAGTTGAGTCTCTGGACAATAGCATATGTCAGGTTGGACATTTAGCGAAACTTTGTACGGAATTTAATTAATTCTTGCTTTTTTTGAAAATTGAAGGCTAACATTGGCTCTCCTTTAATGGCATCTTTTCGAAATAATAAAATGGAAGTTGTTGGAATCACTTCTTGGGGAGCCCATCCTTGCGTTTTTACTAAAGTCGAAGCATATTTGGGATGGATTAAAAAGAATATTATTTAGATTTTTGGTTGTAAATAGAAATTGATGTTGATACAATTACATTAGTGAATCTTGGTAAATATTTTTAAAAAACAGTGTTGCATATAAGCAGTCCTTGTTTCCAATAAACCTTTGAACCTCCATCTAATAATTATAATAAATTATAAATAGATAGTTTAATGTGTTAAAAATTATCATTAATTTATTAAAATATCTACCACATTCTATTCTAAGACCATATTTATGCATGTATAAAATATTCATTTGTCAAAATTAAAATGTCATTGAGATTCGATTCACTTGCAAACCTTATCGCGTCTATTGATGTAATTTCATATTGAATTTAGCCAAAGTCAAAGTAAGTTTAGCTTGTCGAGCCATTTTAAAAGATGATTGGAACAGTTTTTACCATTTCTCTTCTCCAGCTTTTAAATTTTGCAAACTCAGCATCTAGCGTTAAAGCCAACGTTTGTGCTCGATTTGTACAAATAAATGCGGAAACTGGTTGCACTCGTTCCCTCCACGAAGTCCATCCGTGGTATGCAAGCTATCAACAAGCATTTCGTGGAATTTATGCCGCAACTGCAACAGGCAGGGTCAAACTCTGTACCGCCGGAATGCCAAAATGTACTGTGACCGTTTGCGGCTACGACGTCACTGTTCATAGCACCAAAAAGTTAGAAACGAGGATTAGAACAGGGAACGAGCGATGTTACAAATTTCTTGATTGTGATAAAAATGGCTGGACGATGCCAGTAATATTTTTTTTTTAATTGCGCATTCAGGACATTTAAATTTTCTCTTTAAATTTCAGAAGTTTTTCGATATATCCACTACTCATTGTGAATGCGAGGGGGACAGACACATGTGCGAGACAAGCTGTCAACAGCGGGAAATTTATGATTTTAAAGTTTGCGCCATTGCATATGGCTCACAAAATTGTAGGGATTGCGCTGAGTTTGGTGATAAGCCAGGTTGCCATTTCCAGCGGTCAGACGAATACACATACAACGCACAGGATGTTGAGAGCTTCAAAGCACTAAAACTTCGAAAAGGATGCACTCTCGTTGTTCAAAATATTACACAAGATGGCGAGCAAAACAAACTGGTTTACAAAAATTCTGTATCTAACTGGAAGGTTAAATAGCATTTGGTGGGAAATTTGATTTTTTTAAATGATGTAATTATTTGTAGCTTAATGCAGGCAAGGGTTTGATGGGATTTTTCTGTTCGTGTCCTGACGATGACGAAGTCATGAGCGAGGACGTAGTATCCAACCCTATAAACTGCGACAATAACCAAGACATTTGCCCACCTGATTCGGTTAACCAAGAAATTAGAGCATCAGTAGGAAATGCAATTTGCAGGGCGGTTGAGGTCAATATTACATTTGCAAATGGAACAGGAATTGCTCATTTTCATCAAGATGATGAGCAGTTGGAAATTGAGGAAACTGTGGAAAAACAAGCGCCCAGAAAACAAATTCCACTCGGATTTATTGGAATTTATCTTTCTATCATGTTGGCTGCTTTTGTGACCCATTTTGTCAAAAATTCAAAAAATAAAAAAGCAATGCTACATAATACCTCTACTGCTGAGCATATACAAAGAATCACAGGAAATGATTCTTGCAGCCAATGTGCAAACTCTTCGAATTGGAGTACCCAAAGTACAAGAGGAATTGGTGAGGACAATTACGGTTCATCCGGCGCGGCCCTTATTCACTCTGATTGCTGGACACCAAAAACTAGTGACATTGACCACTCGTGTATTCCGCTCCAGCCTTGGAACACAAAAGAAAGTTTGGTCCTTTTGACTTCCATTGGACGAGGATCATATGGCTGCGTTTACAAAGTAAAAGATTTAGCTGAATTGGAAAATGTTGAAGGATTTGCTGTGAAATGTATTGACATCCAACAAACATTTCGAACCGTTCAAAAAGGCGGAGAACGATTGAAAGGGATTGTCAATGAAATTAAAATACTAAACGATCTGACAAATGAAAATGTTATTCGATGCTACGAAAGCTGGGCAGAAGACTTTGAAGGGAACGCTTTAAGCAGGGACGGACTTGAAGGGATCATCGAACGTGTTGAGGCTTATTATCAAGGGACTAGCTTTTCTTCTTCTTCTATTGCTCCAGAATATTTTCGCTGTAGAATGTTCATAAAAATGGAGCTTTGTCAAGGAACTCTAAAACAATGGATGTCTGTGCCGAGAGAAGAAAGTTTCAATTTGTTAATCAAAGAAGTTTTTCCACAGTTGCTCAAGGGCTTAAAGTTCATTGCTGGTAAAAAATATATCCACAGGGATATAAAGCCTGATAATATTTTCTTCAGACAAGATTATGGAAATAATATAAGCTGGAAAATTGCTGATTTTGGGCTAGCCATAAAAGAAGAGCAAGGTCCAAAACTTCCGGTGGGGACTGAAGTCTACAGGTTGGTCGGTTTTAAAAACGGCTCTGTTTTTGGAATTTATTGTGGTTTTTATAGGAGCCCTGAGATGAAAAATTTGGACTATGGCTGCAAAAGTGATGTCTACAGCATGGGATTGGTAATGGCCCAAGTTTTTGTGGCTGGTTGTGGAAGAAGGGAACTGAAAAATAATTGTTTGGAGGGTTTGAGAAATTGTACAAATGTCCAAACATTTTTACGCCAAAGGGTTGAATTTATACCCGAGTTTGAAAATGTGATTAATTTGTTAGCTAGAATGTTGGAAAAAGATACCAAGAAAAGATGGACTGCTGAAGAATCCTTAGTTCTGATGACCAAATCGTTTGAAACTGAAGATTTAAATGAATAAACCTTGCTTTTTAAAACAAATTTATTTAATTTAATACCCAAACCCAAAATACAACATGTTTGAATAATTTTAGTAAAACTCGTGAACTCTAATACTATATTCGTCAATTTTTATCTTTGCTAATCTATACTGATCGAAAAAATTCCATTCCATTATGCAGGACTGGATATTCGATCTAAAAATACAACTAGACTAGATTTTAAAACAAAATTAGCCCAAATGTTAGGTTTGTCATCTGCAAGAGATTAGTGACGAGGCAGAGGCGGAAGTGTCTCATGCAATTTTTATGCAAAGCATTTAGTAGCAGTTGTTGCGTAATCCGAACACTTTCCTGGGAAGAAAACTTCAGAGTTGACTGAAAACATGGAGTCAATCCCAATGTTGGCTGCCGCTCTGTATAGTTGGTTATTCATGAAGCTGGGGATCAACAATGTTGTCAGCATCACGTCAAATTCCTTGTCCCTTGCATTCATCCTCCCGCAAATGTTTGATGAAGGGAGTTGCAAAAAGTCTCGCATGAAACGACATAACAGCAGCTCCGGCGTGTACGCTGCCCCCGTTAGAAGTTGTAAGCCCTAAATTTTATAATAAAATTTTATTTAAATTTATATTATGTAGTGGGCAACAAATGTGTTCTTTAGTAGGAAATCATACCTGGAAAACATTGTCCATCATGTATCTGGTTTGCTTATCAAAATGGAACAGTGTCGGCAGCACATAGATATCAAATATTTTCTGGAAGTAAATCCTCGCCGTCGAGATGTCGGGATGTAGAAGAACATTGCAGTTGTCATCCACCCCCAGGGCCCCAAGAATGGCACTCCAAAGTTGAACCAACGCCCACAAGTCGGCTTCACAAGCATTAATTCCAATCTGCTCTGGCCAAAGGATGACGAACCCCACCAGATTGTAAACCACAAAACTCTTCGCCTGTTGGTTGAAGAGGGGAACTGGAAACTTTAGACACTGATTGTAATTTGTACAGTTGGTACAATTTTTGCACCGAAAGCCGTTTTCGTCACATCGACAATTAGCACAATGGAAGTTTGGAGGATTAGCATAAAAACAATTTGGAGGAATCCAAGAACACGGGGCACACAATTCGCAGTCGCTGCATACTTTGGAAATTACTGTGCAAATTGTGACGTTGATGAACATCCCGGAATCTAGGCTTGCATTTTTAACGAGTCCTCCCAGAATTTTACCCTCAAGAACCTTTGACTTTGAGTTATAGCTTCCCTTGACCACAGTGGCTTCTGAAATGGTCCCGCTTGTGATATCCCCTGCAAGGAAAATCCTTTGGTCCCGGACCCTTCTTCCTGAGACCCATAATCCCCCCGAGAAAATAACGGGGCTGAAAAGTTCCCCTTTGTCAAGGATTGTGCCATTTCGAAGGGTGACTTAAAGGATAAGGGCATTATTCAGTTGAAGGGTGTTGATCTCTCCTGGTCTAAATTCCACCTGAGGAAAGAAACCGGAACTCTCCAGGCAGATATCCACGCAGTTTGAGGAGCACTGCAAATAAACCTATAGTTTAGAACTTAGTTTAGGTGACAAATTGATCAACAGATATTGACACCTAAACAAAAAACAATGATGCTGCTAAAAGTCCTAAAACTAGTTTTTATTTATGTTATTTGTCAAAAGTTATAATGACGGTCTGAAAAAATCACAAAATTACGCCCAACACCCACGAAACAACCACATCCCAAAAATTTGAACAATGCGGATTTTTGCAAATAATAAAGGGAACCGACCACAAACCATTTCTGTCGGTGTCGGGTTCCAGCAACAAATATTAAATTAATGATATGATGGCTTAAATTTGATCATTTTGTTACTACATTAAAAGTTTTAAAAAACAATAATTAAGCTCACCCTATTTCCACAATCACTGCAATCAGTCTCCCCAGCACATGTTGGCCAGTGAGACGGTGGCAGAGATCTTTGGCTCTTAGGGATTGGAGATAATTCCATATCCCTTTCGAAGGCATTCCACGTTTGATCGTTTGTCGGAATTTTGGCATAGTCTTCAGGAAATATCGTGCAGCCTCGTTGTCTTAAGGTTACATTGCTCCTTTCCCGGACATCTTGATGTTTGAGCCTTACTGATTCTATCGAGGTTATGAAATCGGACTGCCCCTTCTGCGGCATCCTCCAGAAATAGTCCTTGGTCCAAATCATGCCCTGCATGATTGTAGCTAAATCCCTCTTGGCTGCTGAGAGGCCGTCGGTGTTTTTTCGGTTAAAGAGAAGAAAATTGAGAACATCCGGCATGTTCATTTCCACCAGAATTCCATTGAACATGTTTGTGTACCAAGATAAACGGTACTCTGACGATATTAGTTGGCCTCGGCGGGCCCTATTGTAATCGAACCAGGTTGGGATGTAGCCGTTTGGTCCAGGGGGAGATGTCATCCCCTGGATGGCTCGACATGTTATAAATTGTTCCACTGGCCTCACACAGATTGGGAGAATTGGAGTGACTTCGCTGCAATTTGTAAAAAAATACACATGAAAACTAAATTGGTAGATTGGTTGGATTGAGGTGTACTTGTACATTTATGGATAAAGTTTGTATGTGTTTCAAGTCGAATATTTAAGACAATTTTGTGTCTGGATGGATGTTATATTTCAAGTAAAAATTTGAGTCATTTACTGTCACTTTAGTTCTAACTTATGACTTACAGCCCACTCTTTAAATTATCCTTAATAAATCAGCTAAAGTATGAAGAACTCCTACAAATTAGGTACCATCCCAAAGGTATTTGTGGATGTTGTAAGAGTTAAGGCAACCACTCCACCCCACACCAACCGGGCATTTTTTTATGGTTTTATGGCGAAAATTATTTTAGTTTCTCCTCCATTGGCCACAGCACCAAACAACTAGCTATTAACTAATGCAAGAATATGTACCTTTGATTTGTCGTGCAAAAGGGTACGCTTGGCATCATACTGCAGGAAGGAATAAGCAAGCAAAGAGCAACGCGAAATGTCGCACAGCCAACGATTCCGCAAAGAAATAAGATCCTCCCAACCTCCATTTTTAATTCAAACTATCCCAGCAGATTTATAAATGTTGGCAGACTAACTAATCTATTGCAATTGGACTTAAAATTTCACGGGACGTTTTAAGCTTTTAAATCATTAGCTTTGATTTGAGGAACCATAAACGACAACAGCTTCGTTCACGTCTTTAGTTTTAGGCCCATGAAAATGGCCTTATAGAATCGTCAATGTCGGTCTGTCTGTCTGTCTCTCTGTCTGTCTGTCCAAGCGATAACTCGAGTAAACCTTAACCGATTTCGACCAAATTTTGCAGGGTTGTAATATGGGTCAAAAGTAAGGACGAGTTCTTAAATGAGCCAATTCCGCCCAACCGTTTTGAAATGGTGGGGGGTGGGGGTATGGATATGAGGATAAAAACCAAAAATGACCAAATTTGACCGGATTTGATTTGAAACGGTTTAAAACGATAATTTAGGTCGATATATGATTATTCAAATTTAAAAAAAATCAAATGGGTTCGAGAAAAATGTTCTGTGGAAACCAAAAATATTTTGTTTTTTTTACGATTTTTTATATGAACATAAAACACCTCTTAAGATTATATTACGCATCAGAACCATTTTTTGAAGTGTCTAGAATAGGTTTTGTGAAATAAAATTTTGGAAAAATTGAATTGGGGGAAAAAAGTGTTTCTATCTAAATATATTTGTGGTTAATTTGGGTAGGGTAAGTTAAAAAGTTAGGGATTGAGAGTGAAACAAATCTCTGACTCGAGCTATTTACACACTTCTCTAGAGTTTAATTTTATACCTATATGAAATGCCATTTTTATGGGCCCCATAAATTTACTTGAAGTAAGATTTTTTTCTTTATTTTTACCTGAAAAATTTTGCACTTTAAAATTTAAGGGCATTAATATTTAACTATTAAAAGAAATTTTAAGTGATAATGACAATTTAAATACAATTTTATTAAAGAAAAAAAAGTCTCATCATCTGTCCTTTACAGTTAGTCTAGATTACTGGTTTACAAATATTTATTTTTTTTAAACAACGCATATTTTCAAATAAACAAATAATCTTATATTTTAGCCATCATGTGGAAATTTAGATTAGCCATTAAATAAAGTTTCATAATTTTAAATTTCTAAAATATTTTTGAATACAATTTCTTAATTTACGAACTCCAGATCTGTGCATTGTATGCCAAATTCGGGATTTAATTAAAGGTTTATTAGAATTGAAGAAAGGACGTTTTCTGTATCTAGGAAAATTTCCATCAATTCGTTACTTAATAGGTCAAATTTTTGTCTCATTCCATTTCAATTTAAATATTCAAGATTTTTTTGTAATTTTGGAAATATAAAAAATTGACTAGAATACATTTTAGAAAATTTTTTACACACATTAGAAAAATCTAAATTTTCTTCCATATCTTTATAATGACATACACACTTAGATATGTCCATAAAATACATATTATTTTCTCCTCTACAACTTGAAAGATAATTAATTTTAATGATTATTTTAAACAAGTGTTACATGATTAAAGTATAATAAACAAATTTCTATTAGATGCTGCAATTTTTTTTAGGTAGCGTATCGTTAGCAAAATTAATATTAAAATAATTAAAATAGTCAGCAGTTAATAAATTAATAAATCAAATTAGAAATATTTATAGTAAATTATTAAGGGAAAGTATTTGATTAAAATTTCATTATTTTAATTTAAAGATAAAAATAAATATCATTTTAATCTTTAGGTGATAATTAAATTGCTATTTTATTATTTTGTTAAATGAATCGTTTCGAAAAGCTTTTGAAAACTTTCTATATTCTCAAAAATCAATTTATCTTAATAAAGCATTTAGTAACCCATTATTGTTGAACAATTTTATTTTATTTTTATTGAAACCTGAAGCACAGGGAAATTTATTCATTCAAAAACAAGGAAATGATTATTTAACTTGCCCTGATTTTTCTTGATCGCTACTGAAAAGAAAATATCTTATCTTTAATTTTTCTTAACCAAACAAGTCCTTAACGTTATTCCATAAACGAACGATTTTAAACGACCATATTTTGGTAATTTCCTCCGAAAATGAAAATGATTCAATCCTAAAGTTTTTTAATAATTTGTGACCCATTTTAAGAAAAAAATATTATTCCACAATAGTGTGAAATAATTTAACATTACCATGTAATTACCTTCCCAAAAGCCTAGACCAACTTAGATACTTTCAAAGCAATAATTTATTCGAAAACTCAAATTTTGCCGAAATCTATATTTAATTTATGAGGAAGCATTGGCTTCCTTTTGTAAATGAAGTATATATTGAACCAACTGGCTCAAAATTTATAAATGTTGAAACCCAAAGCCATAATAAAAAAATAAATGAAGTATCCAGCTTTATAATAAAAACCTTATCTCTTCCTTATGCAAAAAATTGCGCAAACATTCTCCGCCCCCAAAATTACTAGGATTGGTCACAAATTGCAACATATTTGAGAAATAGAAAAAAAATTGCACTTTACCTTTCATTTCTAATTTGAACATTAGGCCCAAAATGTTGTTCAATATACTATTAACCATTTTTTCCTTTCCCCTTGTTTCCGGAGAAAATCTGGAATATCCAAATCATAAATTGATATCCAATCTAATTTCTTCATTTGATGTATGTCAAGCGACAACATTATTAAGCGAGGCTACCCCATCTATAGAAAAAATAAAATTGGATTTTATTCCAAAACGACAAGTAATAATCTTCAAACGTGAATTTGAAGTGGAAGATATAAAACCTGATTGTGCTAAATGTGATCCTAAGGAGTATTTACCAGTACTAGAGAGAACCCGTTTTGTACAAAAAGGTCCAACTTCAGCGTCCCATGTTCTGTTATTATACTGATAAGCAATTTTACTAAATGTGAGAACTTTTGTGCTTCAATAACTACCAAATCGAAAGGCCCTTGCTTAAATTGTTTAGCATTGTACAATTTCAGATTTTTGCTATCCCCGTATACTTTTCTTGGAACTAGAACTCAATACACCGCAATAATTGCACCTAATAAAGCTACGCTTCAAATTGATTTATTGTTAAAAATGTCAATTGCTCTAAACCCAAATATTTTCCTGACAAATGATTTCTTTTTCATTCCTTATCCAGCCACAGAAAAAATTGGTTTATCATATTTTGATAAATTCCGCAAAAAGCCTGAAGCTGATTGGGCACATTATCAGTTAATTTATGATTCAAATTGGTTTATAAAATTTTCTCAAATAGCCGAAGAAAAATCGGGCATTTACCACGAACATTGTGGAATGATGGCTAATCCTCCAAGAAAAACAACATTTAAAAATCATCAAAAATTACTGAAAAGTTTGCCGTTGGACACTTTTATATTGAATGAATTATTCTCAAATTTGAAATTTCGAAACGATTCGGACACAAATAGATCCAAAAGAAATGGACTAAAAGAGGTTTGTATAACAATACAAATATTTATATTTATGATTTACCTTCTCAAAATTTAAAACCTTATTTATAGGATTAAAATTTATTAATAAAATTTATTTATTTGTTTCAGATTTTTTTCAGATTTCCTTTGAAACTGATTCCGTCAGCAATGCAGAAGGTTACTAGAGGTGCATGGGACTTTGTTCTATGGGAACAACGAAACGTCAACGTGATATCTTGCTATGGCAGTCGACATGTGAATCCATTTCACATCTTTTCCGCTCCATACACAACATTTATTTGGGCTGTGTTTGCGGGCTTACTTTTGCTAGTTTATCTGTTCTCCAATTTTGGATCTTATGACTATTCCATTTATCAACTGATCATTTTAGCATTTTCGGTTTTGGAAGTCCCTGTATATTTTACTAGGAAGTATTTTCGACACATTGTCTTTGTGTGGCTTTGGATATTTGCAAGCACTGTCATCTCCACTGGCTACAAAAGCGTGTTTACCGTCAATTTAATGTTTCTTTCTAAAGATATTAAAACTTGGAACGATCTATTTGATATGGTGAATCAGAATTTTACAATCCTCAGACCTGTGAAGAAAAGTAGCTATTATTTGTGGCGTACGCAATATGGTGCAGCGGAAAAAATTGTTCGGGACGCATTAAGTGCGAATAGAATTGAAAGTGGTGATGGTACAAATGTAAATAAATTAGTGTCAATTCACAACGCATTTTATCAAAACAAATGGGATAGAAATAAAAGTGTTATTAACCAAGGAGATTAACCTTTCAACGAACTTTCGTTAATTATTTTCAATGAACTTTCGTTAATTATTTTCAACGGACTTTCGTTAATTATTTTCAACGAACTTTCGTTAATTATTTTCAACGAACTTTCGTTAATTATTTTCAACGAACTTT
>JAQIXN010001324.1:0-19673 GCA_034698145.1 Proisotoma minuta
AAAAGTTCTCGACCGATTTTTTTGAAATGTATTGCACAATTTACTATAACTATTCTTCTTTAAGGAAAAATTAAAGGCGAGTCTTTTCTAAGGTCAAAAAGGGTCAAAAAACCTAAAACAAAAAGGTCATTTTTTGATTTTATTTTTACTAAATAATTAATTACGCCGAAACTATCCATTTCTCAGCTTTTTCCATTTGCAGGAATGATCTACTCTTCAATACCTTTAAAATGATGTATGACTCGACCCTGGGTCAAAAAGTGGTTTTAGGGTCCCACTGGCACAATGGACGGATGAGGAGCGCGAGACCTCTGTGCAGTGGTGAAAGTAATAAATGTAGCAGGCGTATGACGCATGAGATCATTTATTTCACAAGGGAAATTAAACCAAGGACGTTGCTTTGTTTGGTTCTACATACATACTACATATTTTAATGGAAACTTTTACTTCAAAGCCTGGAAATGGGGGGAAGAAGAGGACAGAAAGTCTCAGCGGAAATCCTGACGACAATATCCTCCTTCATTCTTTTGACTACATTCGATCACTGCCTGGAAAGGTACAAGAAATTAAACATGATATTTTTGTGATTTTTTTAACTTGTAATTTATCATGTTTACAGCAAGTGCGTTCCAAATTATCCGTTGCCTTCAATTATTGGCTTAAAGTGGAACCCGAAATTTTAGAAAAAGTGTGTGATATCGTCGAGCTACTTCATAATGCCTCTTTATTGTGAGTTGTTAAAATGGAGAAGAAGGTATTTGGCGAGTCTTGTTTTTATGGTGTTTTTTTATTACAGAATCGATGATATTGAGGATGGAAGCGAGTTGAGAAGAGGACATCCAGTAGCTCATGCTATATTTGGAATCCCTCAGACAATTAATGCTGCGAATTACGTGTACTTTATCGCTCTGGAGCGAACCCTTGCATTAAATCATCCCAAAGTAAGTTTAAAATAGTTTAAATGTGAGTTAGTTATAAGGTTTTAGGTTAACTTTAACTAAAATTTATTTCAGGCCGTTGCAGTATTTACTGAGCAATTATTGGAGCTGCACAGAGGCCAAGGGATGGAAATTTATTGGAGAGATTCTTTCATTTGTCCTAGTGAAGATCAATATACAGATACTATTGTGAAAAGTATGGAATTTTGGGCTTTATTTTAAAGAAGCTGTTAATTGATTTTTTGTCTATTTATAGAAACTGGTGGGCTTTTTATGCTGGCCATTCGCCTACTGCAGTTGTTTAGTGCCGATCAACGTGATTTAAAGAAGCTGGTCTCCTTACTTGGTTTATTCTTTCAAATTCGAGATGATTATGCAAATTTGATGTTGGCAGAGGTAATTTTATAAATATTGTTTTTTTAGAAAACAAAGCTTTTAAAAATTTATTATTTTTACAGTATTGTGAAAATAAAAGCTTCTGTGAGGACCTTACAGAAGGAAAATTTAGCTTCCCTGTGATTCATGCAATGAATAAACATCCACAAGATACTCAAATTGCTTGCATTTTACGACAGCGCACAAAAAACGTCGACCTTAAGAAACATTTTGTTCACTTGCTTGAAAAGTTTGGGTCATTGGATTACACAGAAGCAAAACTTCAGAAATTGGCTAAAGACATTCGCTCAGAGATTTCTGCACTCGGTGGAAATCCATATCTTGAATCCTTGGTTGAAGAACTGGTTGCAAAAATTTTCAAGAAATAATCAACTTTGTTTGAGAAATGTCATCAATCATCAGTTTTTGAGAAAAAAATCATACGAGACTTTAGAGCCAGTTAGATATTTTCCCCAGAAATTAATAAATGTTTATGATATTACGCTAAACGTAACCAATTTCGTGTTTATTAATAGCATAAAATAAGTATGGCATGAGCACACCTGCCCATTTTCCGATCTCATGCAAAAACAACTTTGAGCAGCAATTCAAAGGTGAAAGTGCTACTTGTGTTTCGTAAATGAGATGCTTATGGATGATTGATCTCGTGGCAATTGACAGCTAGTAAAAATCGTGTTTCATATATATATTTACATATTTTTAACCCCCAACTGTTGTGCACATAACAGCATGACCTAAATAAATAAATTTTTGATGGGCAGCTAACTAATAATGTGACAGGTGTAGTTGATAGAAGTAAAAAATTCCGTGGTGGTTTACAACCCGCAGCCTCACCTTCAAAAGCAGAGAAAATCAGTCCAAATTTTATTACCTTTAATGATACGGATTAGGAAAAAATGTTTCCACCTCATTACGAGTGTTGTGTTATTTTCCAGCACACGCTGCGAGCTTTGCAACATTACTTCAAATATTTACGTCTACAACTAACATCACAGCCCTCAGTATGTCACTTTATTTACTCTGCTGATCTCATCGAGTTCCGGAGATTTAAGGATTTTCTTTTACTATTTGAGTTTTCTAACCAATTACTACTTTCGTTTATTTAGCATTTAACACGGAATTAGAATTGCTCTTTCCGAACAAACAATGTGAGACTTTCCCCAGTCCAAGTCCAAAAGGGTCAAAGTACAGGCATACAACGCAAGCAAAGGTGGACACATTTTGTTGGAAAAGTTTTAATTGATTATGTTGTTCTCATTTCAATTTTTCTTTTACAGTCTTCTTTTAATAAAAGGATTTTTTACAAAGCTTCTCATAATTCTTTGAACTCACACCGACTCGTTTCATACGTATATACTTGGTTGGGGAAACATTGGGAAGAGAAAGGTATGTACTTATAATTGATAATAATATAAAGGATAATAAATAAGCAATAAATGTGTGCCGACTGCTTGAGAAAGAAAACTGGAACAATTATTACCAATGTTTGGTTAGAGAAGTTTGTAGTTTGCATAATTCATTTCATACTTTCATACATAAAATAGCTTCCCAAAAACAAATTGTTCCTAAAACCACACTCTTTGTACTTATTCCGATGGAGAAAGTTTACACTTTCAGTACAAATAAAATGTGTTCACAACTGTCGTTCTCAAACATTTAAATAGTTGGACAAAATAACAAAGAGAAAGTAAAACAAAGGGACAAATAAAAGTCTCGCCTCATTCACTTTTCTCATTTCAAAGAGTCTCGATCTTGCTTGTAATTTACAAGCAAGTGATTACAAGTTGTAAAAGCAATTGAGGCAAATTGAGACTACATCGTTAACATTTGAAATTGCAGATAAGCACGATGAGTGAGGTGAAGGAGTATCTTTCAGACTCTAGTCCAGATTTATCCCCAGACAAAAAATGGAATCAGGAGATGACGAGCGTGTTTGCAGAACTCAATCGACTTCGAGAGTCAATGGAAGAAAAGGACAAAGAGATTTTGAAGCTGCAAAGGGAAACTCATAAATTGAAAGTATAATCATGTATTTTTATGACAAAATTCAGTAGATTAAATTGCATATTTTTCGCTAGTCTGTCATTGAAAAATCTGAATTACGAAGAATTCCATCTCTTTCGTCGTACTCTGGTGGGGGAAGTGGTGGCAGCCATCACATCAAGAAATGTGGCGTCTCTGGAGAAAGTTGCACATGGAGCGTGTGTCATTCTTCTGATGACGAGTCTCTTGATTCGTCATCTGCGGCTGGGGGGAAGCCACATCCGGAACCTAAGAGGCACCACAAGGATTTTCGAACCCGACAACTTATCCGTGCGGCTCTTGGGGACAATGATTTGCTTCAGAATTTGGATCGAGAACAAATACGAGATATGGTTGACTTTATGTTCCCTCAAACATTTTCCACTGGGGAATTTGTTATTAGAGAGGGAGATGCTGGATCTCATTTATACGTTTCTGCAGAAGGGACGCTGTATGTGTCACAAGATTCGAGGAATTTGGGGACTTTAAAACCTGGCGTAGCTTTTGGAGAATTGGCTCTGCTTTACAATTGCAAGCGAACTGCTTCTGTTCGAGGTTGAAATATATTGAATTGAATTTTTGATTAGTGATTTCAAATAAAATTATTATTATTTTTAAAATTCTTAGCAATTACTGAATGCAAAGTTTGGGCATTGGAACGAATGGCTTTTCGAATGGCAATGGTGAAAGCAGGAATGCAACGAATTAAAGATCGACTTGCATTTCTAAAATCAGTTCCTCTTCTTGTTGGATTGGATGCAGGGTCACTAAACAGAATTGCGGATTGTTTGGAAGTGGTTCGTATATTTATGCATATTCTAAATATTTGATGCATCAGCCTAACAAAATATAATTTTAGGAACGTTATCCTCAAGGAAGCTTTATAATTCGTGAAGGGGCTGCTGGCGACACATTTTTCATCATCTCTGAAGGCCGGGTACAAGTCACCACAACTTTTTCCGAAGAAGATTCCGATTCAAACTCAAATCTGTCTGCATGGCCAAGTGAAAATCTTGTACCGGAAGTCCACATTGAAAACTTTGACGCAAAATCTCAAGAAATTTCATGCGTTACCAATCGCCCATGCCAAATATTGAGAGAATTAGGCCACGGTGACTATTTTGGAGAAGCAGCTCTTTTGAGGGATGAACGACGAAGTGCAAATGTGGTTGCGATCACGGAAGTCGAGTTGCTTACCCTGGATAGAGAATCTTTTATGCAACTTATTGGGGACTTGAGCGAATTTGCCAACTTACAACGAAGACCCCTTCAATCGTCATCTTGCTCCGAGTTGAACAATATTACAAACAGAGAATGGGAACAGGAACTGAGAGGAAGCGAGAGCAGTCCATTGTCAATTTCAAGCTCCCTTCCAAATCCTACTTTTGAGAGGGAGAACTGTCTGATGAAAAAGAACGAGTTTGATTTCTCCAGATTGAGATTAGATGACTTGGAATTTGTGGCCACACTTGGAGTGGGAGGGTAAAATAATGCCATAAATTCAGTTCAATTTTTGAAAATACCATATTCATGCCAAAATGTCGATTTTACAGGTTCGGTCGAGTGGAATTGGTTCAGGTTCGTGAAGCGAGGGCTTTGAACTTTGACTCTATTTGTTTTAAGT
The DNA here is from genome assembly GCA_034698145.1 of Proisotoma minuta. Lineage (NCBI taxonomy): Eukaryota > Metazoa > Arthropoda > Collembola > Entomobryomorpha > Isotomidae > Proisotoma > Proisotoma minuta. The sequence continues at coordinate 4,981 of JAQIXN010001324.1, forward strand.
AGTAATTATTAGTTGTGAATAATGTTTGGAGGCGTGTCATTATTGCAATTTTCACTTTTACTACACGCAGATTTCATACGACCCCAATCGAGTATTCGCATTAAAATGTTTGCCGAAAGCCCAAATAGCAGCACAAGAACAACAAACGCACGTTTTCTCAGAGAGAAATATCATGATGCTCTGCAACTCTCCCTTCATTGCAAAGTATTTCTCTTTGGCTTTCCTTTTTTTGAAATGTACTAAACTGTTTTTTTTGTAGAATGTATCGAACATTCAAGGACTCTAAATATGTGTACATGATGATGGAAGCTTGTCTCGGAGGTGAAGTCTGGACCTTGCTCCGAGACAAGGGTTATTTTGATGAAGGGACGACACGTTTTATTGCGGCATGTGTCATTCTCGCCCTGGAATATTTGCATGAGCGATCAATCATTTATAGAGATCTGAAACCAGAGAATTTAATGCTGGCAAATGATGGCTATGTAAAGCTTGTTGATTTTGGATTTAGCAAAGTTGTACCCACAACTTCAAAAACTTGGACTTTCTGTGGAACACCCGAATATTGCAGCCCTGAAGTCATTCTCAACAAGGGTCATGATCACACTGTAGACTTCTGGGCACTTGGGATACTCCTCTTTGAACTGCTTACAGGAAAGTAAGTAAATAATATCAACTATTTATTGACTATGCTGCAACAAATTGCATTGCAATTTGCAACAATTGTATTAAAAATTATTATGATTTCTCCTTAAATAGCCCTCCTTGGGGTCCTATGGCAGAAAATCCAATTAGCAGTGAAAATTCAAATGCAGATCCTTTGGCCACATACAACTCCATTCTTAAAGGAATTGATTCTGTTCTCCACAATACAAAAAATGTGAACAAAGGTGCAATCTCATTAATTCGAAGACTCTGTCGCCAAGTTCCTGCCGAGAGGCTGGGGGCGAGATCCTTCCGAGAGATAAGCTCTCATCGGTTTTGGCAAGGTTTTGATTGGGAAGGTGTCAGATGCCGGAAAATGAAGCCACCAATTATCCCAAATCTCCGAAGTCCTGCAGACACATCAAATTTTGATAAATTTGAGTTGGAAATTGAGGACGTGGCTGATGATATTTCTGGATGGGACGATGAATTTTAAATTGTTTTTAATAAGCTACTTTCAGATTGAATGTTTAGTAAGCATTCAAAGCATGCAAAGTAGATATTGATGTTTATGTGTCTAGTCAATTTTTGTGTGCTACTTTCATTTAAAAATGCTATTGTACGATTATTGAGATCGATTTTTAAACCTAAATCAATACTCACTCCTCTTCATTATGTGGACAATAAACAAAGTAATTGGCCAATGCCTGTGGAAAAATGCCAAAAATCAAGGACGATTAATAATGCATTTACTTTCGTGTTAAAATCATTCGGTATAATAGGTATTTATATTGATTGTTAATGACAAATAGATTAAAATTGAGTAGAGATAGATAGCCATTGATGTACTTTGGTTTTATTTGTTATATAATTTGTATTGGTAGTCAAAAATAAAAAGTAGGACTCTCAATTTCCTCCCACCTACTTTCCCTCTACTGCTTTTATATATGGGGAAAGTCCCACTTGAAATAAAGTGTTTGTTGTCCAACACTCAAACCTGAAGTTTACATTACAGAAGCATGAATTAGTTGTTCCAAAAAGGAAAAAAAACACGCAAGGCAAAGCCACTTTTGAGTGCGACCAAAAGCAAGCGAGTCCAGTCCACGCCGTCACTTCAACCCAAACACAACTAACGGGTTGAAAGTTGAAATCCAAAAACATTTTCAGAAAAAACATATAAAATTATTTTCAAATATTTACTAATCCAATATCGTCTTCACTTATATTTCTCTGTTTATTTTTAGAGTTGTCTGTTATTGCCATTTGCATAAAAATTGTCTTCCGACAATTGGTACCTAAAGATGGACAAAGGACATTGACTTGAACCAATTTGATAGTCCAATACCACTCGATTATTAAGAGAATACAAACTCGGTCTTAAATGAATTGGATAATTTCATGAGAAACAAGAAAAGAAAGCAAAGCAATGAGAGAAAGTGGTTAAATGTCAAGGAAAAAGGAGACAGTTTTGTCATGTCATTGCAATATTGAGGATCGGTGATAAACGTTGAATGCTCATTTCACCACGTAACTAAAAGGCCATAAATTCTCTCGTCTTAAATAACAATACAGCCACAAACCGAACGGAGCTCACCACAGGAACTTCTCCTGGAGAAAGCAAACTGTTGAATATTTTATATGTGCAAAAAACAGGAAATTTGTTTGTCATCAAAATGGATATTACTTAGGATTGATATAATATTTATTATAGTATTTGGGATGGAAATATAGTATTCTTGTGAAAGTTATTTTAAACTATAGTCAAAATGAGTTTAAAACATTGTTTATTGTGGCTATTAACCCTTGCTGGTTTTTCTTGTGCGAACTTTCCCCTTTTGGATGTGGATACAAATATGCGCATCGTGTTGGTTCCTTATGACACACCGGTGAGTTATTTACTTTTGTTTAGTCGACTAAATAAATAAGCCAATCAATCATTTTCTTTGTGTAAGCAATTTTGGGGTGAAAGAAGATGTTTAGCAAATTACCACTTCCGTCCCTAAAGAATAATACTTTCCTTAAGAAAGTCGGCTTTCTTGACTTAACACTTGAAAGCTGATAAAGTTGTCACTTGACTTGAGTCGTAGTACATACATAAGTATGACGATGACTCATGTCAATTTGGATACATTTTTAACGGTTATTGACCACTTTTGTAGAAAGTATCGTGCCTTACACAATGCAGCTTTTATTGTCACATGCCAAATGTTTTAAATTTCAGGTTGGAACAATAATCTACCGACTACGTGCATCCGATTCAGACAACAACTTTCCCCTGACGTTTGAAGTGTTGGGGGCGTTGGGAAAATCACTTTTGTCTCTAAACTTTTTAGGATGTGTAGAAAGTGAATCTTTGTGCCAGGCAGATGTTGTGCTCAAAAAACGACTGGACGTTGGACGAACTTATGAATTTCAGATCCAAGTGAAAGATACTACAGGGGACTATACAAAAGTCCACGCCACAATTACGTCAACTGCAGGGACCTCAAATTTTAACCCTCTCTTTGGAACTAGAATTCTCCATCTTGCAGAGGTAAGTAGTGCTAATTAAGCAAATAGAGGGAAAATGCATTGACCGATTTTCAGCAGGTGTGAGGGACAGGTAATAAATAAAATGTCAAAAACTCATTCACCTAATGGGCAGAACTGGTTACAAACATTAACATGAGGGGAGTAAAATATACATAGAGTCAACAATAAAGTGCTTTCCTTGAAATGCACTTTTGTAAATATTCACTATGAATGTGCGTTAAATTTTTTATCACGAATTAGGGGAGAAAGTTTTGGGGTTGCGTTGCACCAACATTGAGAAATTAGGAGCAGTCATTTGTTTGTATGGTCGATAATCTAATTTTAATTTTAAGTAAGTGTGTGCGGCTGTGAGTGCTTTCCCTTCCAATTCATGAAGGTTGGGGAAAACTTTAGAAATTGAGAAATAATGAAAACGGGGGATGGAGTGAATCATTTCAGTAACCTTATGGTCATTTTTTTGTACACAAACCAATAATCCCTGCTGGTAGATGCATGTATGCAGTCGACTGTATTGTATTGATGTTTTGTACATAACAAAACAAGAGCCTTGGAATGGGATGATTTTCTTGCGTTTCGAAAACAAACATGACTGACGCAATTTGTAATGGTTATACCTTCTAAATTATCCTTCTCTGTGTCAGTTTGTTAAAGTTATTTTTATCCCACTCTGTTACTTGTTAATACTTTGGCTTGGTCTGGAAATCGATGAGTCAAGGAAAAGTTAGTTCAGCCATATCAATGGGTGACATTTAGAACGCCAATGGCCCATTGGCAATGGGTACAATAGGACCAGCGTCTTTTTCGAAGGTAGTGCAACGGTGCAAGGCAACCCTGGAGTTTTAGTCAATGACTTATGACTTACATTCGTCATCTTCAACTTTTTGTGCCAAATTAAATAGACCAGTTTGCAAATTTAATTTGCATTTAAATAAGAGTCAATGACTTATTGCTTTCACCCACCAATTTATGTTACGTGCTCAACATTTACAAAAATTGAGAGCACGCATAAAATATTTAGTTGCATCAAAAGTGAGTACTATTTGATTCAGCTGTTTGATACTCAAACGTTCAAGTGGAAGCCCATTGGTTGATTTAGTAGGTCAGTCAGTTAGGCATTAAAATATATGTACTTCTTAATGCTTATGTACTTCTAACTAAAATTTCCCTTCCTTGGTTTAAGCATTTATTCAGTTAGAAGGAAAGTGTAAGGCAAACACCAAGTACTTCAAATCCCTTCGCATGCTGGATATTCTAGAATTGACTGACTTGCACGCAATTCTCACATTCATGTCAAACCATAAGCACACCACTTTCTCCAAATAGTAGTACAAACTTGAGCGACGCAAATAAGCGACGCACGATTTTCATCAAAGGAGGTTAATTGCCTCTTGTTAATTGCTCATTTTATTGTATTATTAATATCTTATTATAGAAGATGAGCTTATTTTTGTGAGAAAATGTCTAAAAGGTTTGACATACTTTCACCAAATATTTATTTATTCATGAAAAGAATCAATAAAGTGCATTCAATTTTATTTTGTTGAAACAAAATTTTGTTTTCCTCTTGTTTAGTTTTCTACGAAATTTGATGTGACAAATTGAATAGAATCTCTTTCATTGCGTGAACTGGAATTTGATTGTGGTCAAAGTGGCTTTCGATGAAATGCTTTGTGTATATGAATTGAGGTCACTCCTTCTGTCCCGTAAACAATAATGCTAAAAGCTATCCAGCTTTTTCCAACTATGGGTACATACAAAGAGTTAACGTCCTTATCATCCCCTGCCTAAATTGCCTATGAATTTGACAAACCGGTTTAAAAATTTGATTAAAAATCGATTCTTTCTTTTTTCACAGGACTGCGAAGAAGGGACAATTTTGGAAAAGTTTGAAGTCTTAAAAAATGAGCTTAATTCAAGAGTTGTCTTATTAGAGATGAGGGTAAGCCATTATTGTCATTTACATATTTGTAATAATTTGAAAAAACATCATAAATCAACCACTCGTCCCACTTTCTCCCTTGTTTCTGACTTTGTTTGAGTTTCATTCCAAATTCTTCTTTACGTTTTCCGGTAATTTATCAAAAAGTTGTGTGTTAAAAATGTAGGACGCGGAGGAACGAATCGGGTTAAAGCAAAGACTGGTTTCCAACAATCGAACAGAAGGGACTTTGTTTCTTAAGAAAAAGTTGGACTATGAAACCCAGCCTTGGTTTACTTTCCAACTTTTAGCAATGGTGAGTCAATGCAATCAGTGATCCACATAATTACTGGTGAAAGTAGAGCCAACTACTACAAATCCATCTTAATTTCAGAATGGGTGGACAAATAGCACGACAGACACAAGGAATATTTTAGTGGCCGATATTATCGTAGCTGTCCACGATGTGCAAGGTTACTACTTTCATTTAATTGCTTTCACCCTCATAATCATTAATTTTGAAATTGCATATATATAATTATACAGACACCCCACCAGTTTTCACAATCCTTCCTGCTTCCGTTGAGCTTAACAGCTCCATAAAAATGGTATGTAAAAGCAAGAAAATTGTTGATGGACAGAGAAAGCAGTTATAATTTTCAGGGTGACCTTGTGGTGAAAATTGAGGCTGTGGATGGAGACAAGCAAGATAAAAGACTGATTCGCTACGGTTTCCTGACGGACTCTAATCCTTTTGTAGCCTTCTTCGATCTTGACCCAATGAATGGTAAGAAGTTATAACTCTTTTCATATTTTAATGTTAAGTCAACTACTAATAAAACTTTGTCCGCCCTAATTTCCTTCAAATTATGAACTTAACCTATTTTTCTGGTTTTATTGTCGGAAACTCTTGTTTGTTTGCTTTTGTGTCCTACTTTCTCTTCTTGGCATTGTTCTTTTTTGGGTACATATATACAAAGTACTTGAGTTAAGGAAGATGTCAAATGTGCAATATTTGAGTGGGTAAATATGCAAACAATGCAAATTCAATAGACGTGAGAAAATAGTGTATATTAAATTGTGATTTATAGTCACTGATTATACTCAGTCACGAACAATGGTTTTCGACCGCATATAATTTTCCATGAGCTTTATCAGTTAAATTATACCAACAAAGTATCAAATTTTGTACAAGGTCCTCCAGTTACCTTCAAAATATGTCCAAAAAAGAATTTTGTGTAATAAAGTAAAGTTTCAGGGTTAGATCACTTTTTGATAAATGAATGTAATGATTTTCAGGTGAAATTCGGTTGAGACGGAACATTTCAGAATTACTTCGCATAGCCAAACCCCATGAACCCATAAAGATGACAATTATTGCTGAAGAAATTGGAGAAAACGGGCGTTTTGGGAGATCTTCAACTCCAGCATTGGAAAGAGCCGTGGGGAACATTACTTTCTGGTTTGGGAAAGGGAGCTCAATGGGACCACCTGCTTTCTCCTCAGACAAGTATAACAATCAAAAACAATAGCCCATGCTAATTAAGCAGCAAGTGGACACCTTTGTTAATTACAGGTACATTGGACAAGTAGAGGAAAACAGTTTACCAGGAACAGCCGTCCAATTTGGTTCACTGCCGCTTTCGGTATCTCATCCAAATCCTGGAGAGCGACTCAGTCTTTCTTTAACTAATCCTGGAGAAAGTTCCAGCCTAACTAGGAGACAATTCATAGGACCAATGAACTCTAATAATATTTATAATCGACATCAACAACCTCAAGATTCTTTGGTCGACACCTTTGAGCTAATTCCATCTCATGGAGTGGGAAACTTTTCCTTTGAGGTGAAAGTAGCAGACTCGAAGCTATTGGATTTTGAACTTTATCCAGAGATTAGACTTATGGTAGCTACTTGAATAAATAAGACAAATAAAATAAATCAGTATTGTTTAATGAGTTTGGCAATTCCAGTTAATTGGCTCCACTCAATCAGGACTCTCTTCAGAGGTCGAGTTCCTAGTCCATCTCATTGACCAAAATGACTCTCCACCCATTTTCTCTCAATCAGAATACAGGGTTAGTATTCCGGAGCACTCTCCAGTAGGCACAAAGGTAATTGTGCTGAGAGCCACGGATAAAGACTCGAGTGGCAGTGGCAATGGTCAAGTTGTTTACTCAAGTTTGTTGGGCTCTGATGCCTTTCACCTGGATCCGGAAACGGGAGAAATCACGGTAGACAAACCAGAACTACTTGATCGGGAATTAGAGCCAGGTATTCCATTAGAAAAGAATCTCATGTCAAACGTCTTTTATATACATAATTAAATTGTTTGTTCGATTTGTAGAAATAAGACTTTATGTTGAGGCGAAAGATGGGGGCTATACGGAATTTACTAATCCTAATGCCGTTCGAAATATTGCGACTGCAACTGTGATTGTTAAACTTCAAGATAAAAATGACCAGGCTCCAGAGTTTAGTCGTAAATATTATCAAGCAGTATTAAACCAGGAAATGACGGCTTTCAAAACTCCCTTGTTTGTCAAAGCATTTGATTTGGACGAAGGGGCCAATGGCCAAGTTAAGTATGTGTCATTGGACTCTAAATTCTTTGTCGACCCCTTAAGTGGTATGCAAATATATATACTAACTAATGATGATGACAAAGTAAAAGTATATAATGATTTGCAGGCGAAGTTCGCGTGAGAGGAACTTATCACCGAAATCCTGCAGCAGGGGATGGACCTTATTTGGGGTCATTTAGAATTAAGGCTCATGATTTAGGAAATCCTCAACAAAGTGCAGAGACTGTGGTCCAACTATTTTCTGAAGAAATGGTCACGCGAGAAATCCAATTTATTTTTCCAGCCACTCCAGATAAAATACGACAAAATCAAACAAATATTGAGAAAATGCTTTCTTCTCTAACTGGTATGTGTTAAAAACTTGTAATTTTTAATACATTCATAATATTTTATTTTTTTTTTGTGTTTAATTATTTCCAGGTGGAATTGTAGGAATCCAAAAAATAATGCCTATAAATTCTGCAACCAGATCAAGTTTTGTAGACTCGAAAGGTCGACGAATCCCATTATTTGACTCTAATGGAAATCCAATCACTGGAGAACCCAATGATTTTTGGTCTGGCGGTGAAAGCGATGGCAATAATGGGCAAGAATATGACGACAAAGGTGCTGGACGTTCTTTACTTGGTTCATCAGAGACCAATAACCCCCCAAACCCTCTAAGAAAACCAATTTCAAGAGAACCAATCAACGGTGAAAGTCAACGACAGAATAAAGCTGAAGGACTTTCATCATCATCAGACAAATCTCTTGTCACTGCCACGGTCCAATATCCAGTGTCCGTAACCACAACACGCGTTGATCTCTCTGCATTTCAAAGAGAATATGGAAATAATGGAGGGGATAATAGAAATGGAGAAAGGACTTTACAAAAGACACCCGATGGTGAAATGATTAAATTATATGAAGCAGAAAATCGAGCCTTGTTCTGGATACTCATCACTTTTCTGTTGATTCTTTTGATACTCTTTTTGATTTTCTTGTGCTGTGTCTACTGCCCCTGTTGTTGGTTGTACAATCAGTGCTACAGCAAAGGGGCCAAGAGTGCCACAAGGGACAGGGAAATTGTGGAAAGGGTCGTAGTAGAAAAGAAACGACATGGCAGAAAGACATATCCCACAGACGATACAGAAGACTCGTATGACAATGACCCCGAAGGTGGGAGCTATAGAAGGGGACCGCCACCTCCACGACATGTCAGGAGGGAAGCTTGGAGTGGAGAAGAACAGAAAAGATCTTGGAGAGGAGGTGGTGGTAGTCGAAGATATAGAGAAAGACCACCCACACCACCAAGTATTTATACATTTATATATCTTATAAATAAAACACATTTTTTATGAAATATTATTATTAGAAGGTCGAAGTCAACGACAGGGGAGAGCTCAGGAAGGAGATGTGGCACTTGAAGACTGGGATTTTGAGCCAACCCCAAGAGACAGAGCTGAAGAAATTGGGCCAAGATGGCAAAATATGCAACACCAGCAAGTGATGGCTCCACCACAGCCCCCACAGCCTCAAACGATCACGGTACCAATTCCAATGTCCATGATGTCACTTCCCATGCAACAGCAATTTCAACAACAGGTTTTTTTTTTTTTTAAATTTTGATTCGGACGCAATCAAATTATTTATTGTTTCAGATGATGCCAATGGCTCAGCAACAACAAAGTAGACGCGTGGGTTATGTTGGTCATCCGCATCCAGGAGATGAAGACTTTGTTCGTCACCCCCCTAGACCAAGAACCCAAGAACAACAACAACAACAACAAAATCAGGGACAATTTGCCTATATTGAAATGGAAAGATCACAATCACAAGCTCTACAACAACATCCACACCCAAGACATTATCCTGGGGGAACAGCTCCAGGCCCAGATAGTGGAAAAAGTTTGAGGCAAAGAGAAACACGCTTCTTCAAGTATTTGCATGAATTTTCAGCTTATAATATTAACTTTTATATTTCACTTTTTATATGTTTTTTATAAATAAATTTTCAGAACTGAAACTGGAGAAGTATTACAGTTTGCTGATATGGAAGGGGAAGAAGGAAAAGAATTACTAATGAAGCGTTACATGGACGATCATCAACAACAAGCTCAGATTGTTGAAGGATTTACTGGCCCCATTATTCAGGAAGCAAGTCCAAGTTCTGCGAGCAGATCAAGAGCCATTGTTCGAGAAAGCAGTGAAGAAATTCCAACACTCCCAGCAGCTCCCTCAGTGACCTCGTCAGTAGACAGACCTCGAGCTGCCGTAGTCACAAAGAGACAACCAAAAGTCCCTGAGCCTGAAAAACACGAGGAAGAAGAAGACGAAGAAATTTTGATACGAGACGAACCAAGTGGTAGTGGTAGTAAAAAATCTAAATCCAAGTCTAAATCCTCAAAGTCTTCCAAAAAGTCTGTCCCTGTTACGGAATTAGAGACAGAGGCTGTTTCTGGTCCTGTTGGAGATAAAAAGGATAATAAAGATAAGTCCAGGGCTAAACGTCATCAACAAAGATCAGTATCCCTAAATAGCGAGGAAGTTGAGGTTGAGAGTGACGGGGGAAAGAATAGAGAAAAATCAAAAAGTAAAAGTGTTGGCAGAAATAGAAGCAAAAGTAAAAGCACTTCAAAATCAAGATCTAGATCAAGGTCCAACTCTCCAAAACAAGTTTTAAAGTCCAAATCAATAACTCCACCAGAAAATTCAGTTACAAAATCAAAATCATCATCCAAAAATAAAACTGTGACTAAAAGTTCTCTTAAAAAGAAAGAGCCTTCTTCTTCACCTGTGGAATCAACAGAAAAAGTGTCAAAAAGTGACCGGGCTAAAAAACACAAAAGCCATTCAAAGTCTAATAATAATAAAAAAGAAGAAGAAGAAGGAGAGAAAGTCACAGCTCCAGCTCCAATTCCTACCATTATTTCAGAAACAAAGCACGAAGCGGAAGAAGAAGAAGAAGAGGCATCTCAAGAAATAGTGGATATCAACATAATCCCACCAAGTTCAGCAGCCATGACTGAGGAGAATGATAATGAAAATGAAGAAGCCAGCAACAGTTTACCACAAACTCCAGCCAACAAAGAAGAGGAAATGGGAAAACAAGATCAAGTCAAAGTCAAGGATGAAGTTGGAGAAAGTCATGAGATTGAAGGGGATAATAACAAGGAAGTAAAAGTAGAAGCATTTAATGAGACGACTACAATCACAACTTCTACTACTACTACCACCACGAGTCAAGGAGTCATTCAACAAATAACAACACAAACACTGCCCGTGGTTGCTGAAGAGCAGGGTCATGAAAATGATGATGAGGATTCAGGGATTGGAATTTCTGGAGGAATTTCCACAAACAGGAATAAAATGCTAGAGAAAAAGTCAGTTTTTACAATAGCTTATGATGAGGTGGCTCAGAAAACTCTTACAATGAGACCTGACACTGGAAATAACAGTAACAATGAAGGGGAGGGGGAAATTGCTTCAGCATCCTAGTAAATTAATGAAAATTAAATAAATTTTTGATACAAAGTAAAAACAGCTATTTAATTAAGAGCCCGAGCGACTGAAACTATTTATTATAAAGTTGAATGAGATGAGGTAAAAATAAAATAAAATTCTTTATGCAAAATGCTTTTGGTTTATGAATTGAGGGAAGAAACTTGTTTCATCTTGCTTTCTCTTTGAAAACAGCTCAAGGGCAACTCAATATCCGGTTGCATAACTGATTTAGTAAATGGAATGCTCAAAGACATCAAGTATAAAGTGACGGCTGCTTTTCCTTCTTGTTAAAATATTCCCGAGATGATGATGCTTCCGTTAAGTGGATGAAATTCCTTCCATTTGAATGTTTATAGTTTCGTTCACTATATAAAAGGATAGAATTTCTCTCCCTTTTAATTCTCCTTGTATTTTTTTCTCACAACTTGTAAACAGAGTGCTAAAAGATTTTTGTTTTCCTTTCCAATTTCTAACTACCACTTAAACCAGACGCTTTCTCCACTCGTAAAATAAAGCTCTCTTCTGTCTGGAACTAAAAAGAATCAATGCTGATTCCTTGTTTTTTTTTTATTAGACTTTAGATTTTTGTATGAATAGAAATTAGAAAAGAAAGTTGTTTAATCAATAAGAGAAAATAAAACTTTCTCTATGTTTTTTTCATTTATTTCAAGTCTTTTGATTAGGTACATACATCATGCATTGAATTTTATTAGCTAAACCGACTAGATGATGTAAAACTTTTCCCAAAGGAGTGGAATATAGTGGCTGCTGCACTATATTTTCCCCAACTTCCTAATGGTATAACCAATGCCGTGTTGTTATCTTCGGATGAATATTGAAATGCCTGCAATTAAAAATTACTTCATATCTCATGACAGACGACACTTGAGACGAAAAATTTGCATTTGATGATGATGATGATGATAACTCACCGTCTCAGTCAGAACTTTTGCGGCATATTGAGGATCCTTTGTTTGCTTAACAATTTCCACAATCTCATTGTCAGCCATCACCCCGTTGATTCCGTCTGTGGTTAGGACGAGAAAAGCATCTCTAGAGTGGTCTATTTTTATGGAAATTACATCCGGTGTTGCAATTACTCCATATCTTTTCAATTCGTGGTCACCAATTGATCTGCTCATGGCTAGACGTTGATTCACTCTCCCATTTTCACTAATTCGTCCTCCAGATTGTTCAATCCGCGTCTGAAAGAAAACCATGAAACTTTTATTATTAAAGCCGTCGAGAGAAATTCTTTTGTGTACATACCTTTTCTGTTATAAGTGAAGGTTCATGGTCGGTGGTTAGTTTTCGAGCTTCTCCTGACCTGCATAGAATTGCCCTTGAATCTCCAACATGTCCAATGTAAAGATTTACACTGTCCTTTAAAATGCATACTGTCGCAGTTGAACCTGAACTTACAATGTCCGGCCCTGCAATATAATGTTGTAAATATTGTGAAAGCGAACAAAAGTATGACGTAAATAACAATCTCACCTCTTCTATTGAAAATGTGCCAACTAGCAAATGCATTGTTGACTTCTAAAAATGACTTGTGTAATGCAGAACACATGTCGGTTGAACGCTGAGCCCAATAAGCCAACTACAAAGAAGTTATATAACAAAATTAGTTTTTTGGTTGAAATGGATCAATAATTCACAAAGCCAAATTGAGAGAATAAAGTTTTCCAATGTTTTCTCTCATTTTTTTAGTGTTCATTTTGATATACACTGGTGAACATCATCAACGTTATCGTCGTGAATCGTGATGCATGAAATGAAAAAACAATAAAAGTACACACGCTAAAGTTTACTTTCACAAAAACAAAGTCATTAATCTTTAAAATGCATGATGTCCAATATAAATGCAAAGGTTGTATCCCTATTAAATCACTCGATCGAATAGATTAGAGAAAACATTGGAAAACCAATTGAAAATCATTCAAACTTCAAATTGACATACATGTTTTGGAAAGATGCTTGCACAAAATTTAGCACAAGCGTCACTTCCATGTCCATCAAAAACTGCAAAGTACAAAAGTGAAGGATCTCGGTTGAGATGCTCAACTCCATATTGATCTTCCATATACAACCTTCGCCCTTTGACACTTGAGACACCCACGTTACTTGCACTGATTGAAGGAATAACTTTCCCCGCAGCAATTGTTGCTTCCACCTATTTATATATATAACAAGAGGATAGTGTAAATATCAGCCAAACAGCCAAAGTCAACACTTATTTGAACAAACTCTTTTGTATTGTATGTATTATATATCTGAAGAGAAGGCAATAGAACGAGAGAAAGTTTTGTAATAATTACAAAACTATTATTATATATAAAAAAAATTCATCTAAAACTTTTTGTCTGCATTTACCTGAAGAGGCAAATCGGTTGCGGAATCCCAGGTTCCCAAACTATCCAAACTTTCTTTCCGTTTCTTATGCTTGTTTGTGGACGGGAGAGATTTTTTATTGCTTTTAGATGAGACTGTGGTAGCAATACTACTATGGGTGCTATAATAAGTTGTAGACTCTGAATAGTTTAAAACGGAATTTGAATTATTCTGACATTTTAAGCAAGGAGTGGAGAAAGGATTTTTTCTCGGCCTTCTTTTATTTGCACTAGCAGTTCCAAGTCGAGAAAGTGTTTGTGAGAATCTTCTTTTACAAATCCCCATTATTATCCCCACACTGAAACGATCCATTCTCCAAACACTATAACTTTTTCGGTTTCTTATTCAATACTCCAATAACTTTACATTCCTCATTATTTATTATTCCTCTGCATCACTTTTCATTCATTCTGCTTGCATTTACAATCACACACTTTTTGTTGCTATTTGTTGTTCAGGGCTTTATTAGCTTTTGTTGAGATATAAAAGAGAGCTTCAAGAGCTTGGCTTTTACGCAGGTGAAAGAACCAATTTCCATGTTGTCCCTGTACAAAAAGAGAGGATGAATGGAATTATTCGGAGCGTGAAATTATATTATTATATGCATTGAAAAGGGCTTAAGACTCACAGCTAAAAGTTACGATAAAAAAGGATAAAATTTTAATAAAATAAGCAAAAAAAAATGCCGACGAGTGTGGGATTCGAACCCACGCGAGAAAATCTCAAAGGATTAGCAGTCCTTCACCTTAACCACTCGGTCAACTCGCCGAATCTGGAATTGGAATGGAGTTAGTCACTCCTTGTGTTGCGTGTTGTGTTGTGTTGTGTTGTGATTCACAAAGGGTGTGGGGAAAGCAAGACAAGTCGATGAGAAAATCCTTGTTCCGAGACCAACTCGAAAATGGAAGGTTTTCCTTGACTGTCTTCGCCGTCCCTTAACGTCCCCGTCGTGTTGGCTGCCGCAGCCATTATTTATTACCACTCCAGAGCCGTCCCCCTTTGGGAAAAAAATAACTTCCCCAAAAACTTTGCCGGCCGAATAAGAACCACTAGAACCAGCTGATTTTTTTCCATGCTCTAATTCTTTAGTCCATTGCTTCCCTGCAGAATAGCACGTAACCACAAAGTATTTCGTCAGACA
>JAQIXN010001325.1:0-19661 GCA_034698145.1 Proisotoma minuta
ATAGAAAAAAACTCCCCTTAATTTGGCCAAGTAATTATTAAGATATCTCCATTTCAATATTTGCTCATAAAGTGTAGCAGAAACTTTTTCTACACCCTTTAGTTACCATATAAGGTCAGTGGGTTCACCGCAAAACTTTTCCTTGTAAATTCTTAATGGAAAAATTTTCTCCTCACTCAAACTTTAGGAGCTGGAGGAAGTTTACGTGGATCTCTGCAACACTCTCTCAGAATCTATTTTGCTTGGTTCCGAAATTGTGTCGAGTCGGGTAAGTTTTACAACATAACTATTATAAGCATCAGTTATCATTTAATTATGGACTCTGTTTACCCATCTAATTAAAATTAAAAACGAAGAAAACAAATATTTTAGTAACTCTTCCGTCCTTATAAGATTATTGCTAAATTACTTAGCTCTCCGTTTACTTTTACGATTAAAACTTTTACTTTTTGGGTGAAAGTTTGTTAGAGAACTGCGACTGTTTGTTTAGCAGCCTTCATCATTAAGTACACATGCTGGGACAATCCACTGTTATTTTTATATTTGGAGTTGATGGAGGAGAAAGTGCTAATTCTTGTACTTTTTTTCCATTCCAGTTTTTCTTGCTAACAGATCGATCCATGAAAATATTTACAATTCATCTTTCTTTCTACTTTTTTTCTTGCAATAAACAATCCCCACAAAAATGTTTATGAGCCCAAATTTGAGCAATATAGTGATTGTATAGTAGATCTTTTAGTTTATCTTTATCTGATTGAGTGGAATGATACAGCCTCAGGCAAGGCAAGTAAATGAAGATTGATCCGTGTTCACACCAAAAGTATATAAAACTTTTTGTGAAAAGAGAAAGAAAGTGTCCCGTCGAATCCTATCAGATTACACCTTTCTTCAATTTACTTTCCCCTCGAGACATGGAATAGCTAAATGGACTCCAACTTTCTATTTCCGTCTCACCACTCCAATTTCAAACGGCAAGAGACGCAGTGGCTAAAAATATACAGTAAAGTGGATTGGATCCCATAAATTATTCACTCTTAATAAACCACAAGATACAAACAAGCTACATTATATTATTATGAATCATTTCCAATTTGTCAAGCTAAGTAAATGATGAATTATTTACTTGATTTGAAGTCGCAGGAGACGAACCGAAGGTACGAGACTCTGACCGGGATCTGCAGAAATGTGAACGGGGGTCAGGACCTGAAGGAGTATGTGAAGGGGATGATCGTGCCGGCCCCACCCCCGCCCACAAAACACTTTTTCCAAGCCCCACTCCCCATCATACAGTCCGCAGAGAGCGGGGACAACCAGGTGAGCTTTATTCTTAACCCCATCCGCTCACAACATATATAATCCACCAATATCTATTCCTATTGAATTATTCAATATGACATTTGATTTTAACGTGGACATGTGTCATCCATCATATTTAGGTCAATTTTCATAAGTAGCAGCAGATGTCCATTCAATTACTAAAATTCATTTATTTAGAGTGAAGTGTGGGATGAAATGGAAAGTAACCTAAAAAGGATAATTCTATCCATTTATAAACCACGGGAAAGGATAAAGCATTATGATATGAAATACCAAAGAAAACTCCAGATGTACATAAATATAAAATGTAGAGCAAGGGAAAAAAATAAAATGATGAAGATGAAGCGCATTTCTTTCTTGACATTGGTGAAATGTAGAGAAGTAAAATTGAAATTCATTTCCCAACCCTTGTCTGTATGTATTTTTCCAGGAGGGAATAATAATAACATTTCTAAGTAAATAATCTAATCACCTACAAAAACAATACAAAAAATACTTGACACCATTCTGCACCCACGCAAACTTTGATTCTAAGAAATGCCTAAAACATTCAATAAAATCAAATAAATTTTCCCTAATCCAAATTCCTAGAACCCATAAATTGGATGGAGCAGAAGAGTTCCATTAGAACCAAATTTGTTTTGCTTTTCTGCCACACAGCCATTAGGAGAAAGCTTCAAAAGGAGGAAATAATATCTTGTTTATATGGAGGAAAAATAAAACATTGGATGCAGGTGGGCTCGTGGGTGGCTAAAGTAAAAATTTAATAAAAAATTCACAAGCCTAGACTTCCTTTTGAGCCAATTTGTACACACTCAACAATAAATTGAAGTTGTGTTTCTAGATTTACGCTCATCTTCCCTTTCAGCAAAATGACCAGACAACATGTTATATCAAGGAATTCGAAAGTGAAAGTTTCATGTAAAATTCAGACTATGCAAACATTCTTACAAAATCAAACTCAACGTTATGCAAACAACTTTCAATTTATCCTTTACCTTGACATTTAGCCCTGAAAAGGAAAAGGTTGGAAAGAAAGAAAAGTCGAGTTGTGACTGAAAATTGAATTATTCAATAGTAGCCCAGATTATATATTAAAGCTTGATTTAATTTAATCGGTTTAAAACTCCATTTGTACTCTTAAAAATTTTTAAGACGCAATTTATTTCTTTTAAGGATCTTTCGCATGTGCCAATTTTGAAGGAAGAGGTGATAATGGAGCGACAGGCCGCAATTTCTGCACGAAATCGATTGGAAGCACTGAAGAAAGAGATTTTGGGGACAGAGAATGAAATGAAGCAATTACAAGACTCGATGGACACACTCATTAGAATGCAGGAAAGGTGAGAATTCTAACTTCAAAGTCTCAGATTTACAAAAACATTTATTACGGAGGCAAACTTTTATATATTTCCAACCAATATCACCATTGTCACTGTTTCGTCAATTTTTGGCAAGTTTCCATTAAAAGTTAAGAATAAGTTGACAAAATTTAATTTGCCCATTACACCCTTTAATATTTAAGACCCATCCAATATTTGCAAAAATGATTAAATTACTGCAAACTTTTACATTTGTTAGAAATTATCTACTTTCTCCATTTCATAGTTGGTAATTGTTCAATTTAATTCGTGCAATTTTGGCAAGCTAGAATTATCCATTTAAAATATAAGGATTTCTTCAAAACGAGCCCAATTACTTAGCTTGCAATAATATACAACTTAAATCTTTGAAATTGCAATATTTCCCCAGCTTGCCAACTTCATTACATCAATCGAAGTTTGTGAAGTAACATTTTAGCCAAAGCAAGCAAAGCACAAAAGCAAAGCATTTTATAATCTATAGAGCATTGCACAATTTCCCACAAACTTTCTCTTTCTTTCATTATAAACTTTTTTTATTAGGAGTTTGGATTCAAATCTCTGGAACAAAGCTAATGAGCTTCAGGAAGAAATCAGCATGAAACGATTTGATCTCCGAGTTGCCCAACTTCATTATGCTGCATTGAGATCACAGGTAACAATCAAAATTAGGATGATTAATCTCCATCCCAAAAATATTTTCACGCTTGAATTGTTACGAATAACTAATTTAGGACTATACTGTAAATATTTTTTCACCTTTACAAACTTTATCGATTACTTCTCTTTTTCCGAATTGGATTTGTTGAAGGGGAAAATCAATGCAAAGCTTAGCCAAGCGTGAATTATGAAGATTTTCCCTTGCGACAGTTTTTCTTTTGTTTACTTAATCCTAAAAATTGTATATTTTAAATTATTTTTAACAGAAAGAGTTGTATTCCCCATCAGTCCCTGGAAGTAGCAAATCCGATGCCCAAGCTTCATCCTCAAAATCATCAAGTTCGTTTGCAAATCGAATTAATGCTGCGGCTTCCGCTTCAGCAGCAGGACCCTCAGACCCTTCAGGGTCGGGGATGGATGATTATATGGGGAAAGGGGACAGGGGAAAAGTGCCCATGGGCTCTGGAGGCATGAAGTCAAAATGGCTCAAAGCATTTAAAAGCCTCAAGTCAACCACAGAACCCGAAAAGTAAGTTTTCAATAATTTCTAAATAAACACAAAATTAAAATATTTAAAATGTTGTTCATCTTGGCTATTAACATTTCAATGCTAATTAACTAACTAACTTTACTTTCATCTACTGGCCGCCTGTCATTCCTCCTGAGCCGATGAGAAAGTCGCAAAACCAAATGTTTTACGCAGTGACTGCAATTATGCAATTGAGGTATTTCTGTCAAACAAAGTAAAAGTAGTAGTGTCATTATAAATGTACGTGTCACCCGTAGAATTGGATCTGTAAAAAATGCGTCTTTTGTGTGTGTAGAATAAAGTAGAATCTTATTGTGCCTGTAATTTATAGAATGCAAACAAACAACAGAGCGACCAGCAATTTGTTAGTTTCAAGAAACTCACTTGTTGCGCACATTCCATTGTCGAAAACATTTTTTAATCAGTAGCTTATTCAATTTCCCAGTTTCAAAGGAATTTTTTTCTGCTTTCTTTTGCTATAAAGTGCCGTCTCTAATTCCCAGGGCAGTAAATAAATTACCATTCACTTTCTCTAAAGAAATTCAATATGGGAGCAAAATGTAGAGCATGAAATTAGAGCTTTATAGCTTTCTTTTTTAGGGTGGTGTGATACACAAAACCTTGGCAGTTCATGTAACAGTTGGCTGAAGTATGTTGTTCTATTTGTTCTTACTTTCACTTCAAAAGATTTGGATGTATGCGTAGGGACTTCAATCAAGAGACCAAACAAACAATGTATAAAACATCCCAATCCACGAGGGGGGTCGCTCTATACGACATTTTTATAAAACCTTCATCTTCCTCTTTTCTCTCCTGAGAACTCAAAGCACACTCTACTCAATATTTTCCTTAAAAAATCTCAAAGAGAAAGCACTCGGCTGTTACCTAAGACTAGAATTAAATCCATCTTTATGTACACGGGATGGGAACGTGTTATGCAAATTTTAGAGAGAAAGTTGTTTTATTTCCCCAAGTTTTTGTTGGATAATAATTGTGTCATCGCCCCTGCGGCGTCTTTCGCCTGTTGCATTAGCTAATTTATATCTGTGCTAGACTCGAGCAGACAAAAGTACAGACATTTTCCCCAAACCCTGAACACATTTCTCATTTTAAACATTTCAAAAATCCGAGAGACAAACTAATAGAAAACACATTCCAAAGTGAAAGTTCTCTGCTCGCTTTTTCTCTCTTGCTTATTTATTGCACTGCATTTCTTTTCCTCTGAAAGCAAAGTTTGAATGCTAAAGTGCTATTTGGTGTGGAAGTTTTGAGTTTTCATGTAATCTGACCATAATATGTATAGGAAAAATGGGAAGGAGAAAGACCTCAAGGAGCCCTTCCAGATATTTGAAAATCACATCTTCCAGGAATACACCTACAAAAAAATCACACCTTGTGATATTTGCTCACAAATTCTAAGAGGTAATAAAATATATAGCCATACTGCCAACTTTCTCCATAACTTTCCACTTAATGGTTGGCTAAAAAAATTAAAACTTTGCTCTTCTACTTAGGTCACACAAAACAGGGGATGAGATGTCGAATGTGCAAAACGAATGTTCATGCAGATTGTCAAGAGAAAGTTGGTAAATGTCAGCCCAAAACGAGACTATTGAGGCGACAAAGATCTACTTCCGAACTGGAAACACGGCTCACACAATTGGCTGAACAACAACGAGATGGTGAGGAAGAAGGGGATGCATCGGGAGGAAGTGAGTCATGAAAAAGTAAATTGAGTGAGCTCTTAAATAATTTCACCTTGTTTTGTGTCAGATGAGCTTGATAGCACATACCAAGTGTTGAAGGAAGCGAATGTGCTCAAGAAACCCGGGGGCAGTGGGGGCGGCGGCAGTTCGGGAAGTGGATCGGGAAATGGGATCCACGGCTCAAACGCCACGCTCCACTCCCAGCATGAAATGACGCCAAATAGTCGAGTGGGTCGATCTAATCCCTCTGTGAATGTAATTTCTGGAGGAAGCAGTGCCCACTCCGGACCCAGTACTCCCGTGCACCCTTCTGTCGCTGCAGCTTCGGCGTCAGGTAAAGAGTTTGATCAATTCAGGAAGCATATTATATTTATTTAAAAAAAAAAACATTTAAAAAAATATTTAAATGATTACAAATAAGGTGGATTTATGGGTGGATTTTTAGAGCTTAGATTTAGCCAGTTTTTCTAAATACTGG
Organism: Proisotoma minuta; assembly: GCA_034698145.1. Taxonomy (NCBI): domain Eukaryota; kingdom Metazoa; phylum Arthropoda; class Collembola; order Entomobryomorpha; family Isotomidae; genus Proisotoma; species Proisotoma minuta. The sequence continues at coordinate 6,052 of JAQIXN010001325.1, forward strand.
AATTTTCTCTTAGAACGCAGTGAGCATAGTGCAATTATACAAAAAGCCAGCAATTGGTTGATATTTATATAAATAATTAAATTAGTCTTTATATATTAATGATTCTTAGTCACAGACGCGATAGTTATCTGAGTCGAAAAAGCATTTCGGCAGACGCAGAAGGTGCGAGTCCAATCGCAACCCTTCCACCGAGATCCATTTCACTTACAGCCAGCCCAAGTATTTTTATTTTATTTATATTCCTATATCTTTTTCTTCTTTCTTTTGGGCTTTAGGGTTGTCCTTGTTCAATTAACTTTCCCCAATATAAATAAATATATAACTTTCTCCAAATACTAACAAACCAAAGGTTTTGAGAGTTTTGGTTGGATTTGTTTTGTTGTGTGCTGCAGTGCCGCATAGTCCACGACGACGGAAATTGGACCTCAGAATGAAGTCATTTTCCTTGGATTCACCCGAATCCACTGAACATGCACAGAGAAGGCGAACTTATGGAAGCCATTCGACCTCTCACTCTCAGTGTAAATATACTTCAATTTTTTAAACTTGGTATAAACTCACTGTCCGCTGTAATGTCCACGTTCACAAGCCGTACAAACAAATTTTATTTTGAGATGTAATCTTGATGGAATTTGTTCACTTTATATATAGTTGTAATTTATTAAGTAGTCAGTGCACTTTCACTTTGTAAATGGCCTGTCATGTAAAAGCTTTGCATCCGTTTGAGACTAAAAATAATTTTATTGTCGTAGTTTAGTTTAGCCTAACATTTCTTTTTGTTTTTACATAGAAATGTTAATTTCGTATTTGTATCGTCCAGTTTTGTCCACCCACTTCACTCTGCATAGATCTAAACTATACTTTCACTTTATCACAAAAGATCTGCACAAACTTTGAAAACTTTCTTTATATGTATTTATGTGGTATATAAACCATTATTGCATCGCTTGGACTGCACATTCTTAATTTTCTTGATTTGTTTCATCTCCCATTTGGTACCCTTTGTTTCCAGCGTGGAATAAAGGAATTGGGGCTCCGTCCACTGCCAACCATTATGTGGGAAATAATTATCCAATGCCAAATAATAACTACCATCACCCTTCTTCCTCTTCCTCCTCTGAATTCTACGCTCAACCACCTCAATTTCCAACTCTCAATCACTTTGGTATTCTTTTCTATGCTCATTTAACACATAAAAACACAGTAAAATTATTTAAATGTCACGTAATCTAATGTAAATGCCTGTGTACTAAAAAGTAAAAGTAGTAGTAAGCAACAAAATGAAAATGTTTGTTTAACTGAAGAAAGTCAATCATCAAAACGAACTTTGAACTACATAAAAAATAAAAATTGAGCCAAAGTTAATCCAACTTTCACCAAAACTTTCCCTTCAATCTCATTCCAAACTGGAAAGTAAACTCATGAATTTTTACAAATGTGAATTTTAAATTACTTTCTCCACCTTTGTACTAGGAATATTTATTTAACCTACAACAAGCTGACATTTACTTAGGATCAATATTTTAAAAACTTTCTCTTTCAAGCTTGCTTTCTCTTCTTGACATTTACATTTTTGGCAATTCTGCCAGTATAGTGCATGGCTTTTAATATATAGGTGGAAAAACTTGTTATTTAGATTTTTAGAGAGAATGTGAATGTCGTGTGCCTGAGGCTGACTGTGTATTTATTTGATGTGGCTTTGTAACCAAAATTCTGTCCAATATGTCTCTTAAACATTATAAAGAGTTGGATGCTAATTAACTTTTCTTTTTAAAGCCCCATCCAGTCCAGTGCACAATCGAAGGGCGTTGTTGTCCGCACGAAACGTTCGGATGAGTTCCGTGGAATTACCAGATGAGTCCCTCAGCTCGGCAAGTCAAAGTCCGTGTCCTTCGCCGGTAGATCATTAGTCATAATCTTTAAGTTCATTACAAAAACATTGCATCCAATCAGTTTACTGGCTTATTAATTAGCTTGGAGAAAAACAGTTTCTTATAATCATTTTGTTTCTTTTCTCTTAAAAATAAACAGCAGAAACCACATCGTCTTCTCCCCACAAATCTGTACGTGTGTCTCTACATGTTTAAGGCGAGACAACCAGACGAGTTGGATTTAAAGTGAGACTTTCTCTGATTTTTTAAAATTTTAAACACGGAATTTGATTTTGGTTGATGATTTCAGAGCCGGTAACAGGGTCACAGTTGTGGACACCACAGATCCTGACTGGTGGCAGGGGAAATGCAGTGGTCGTGTGGGCTACTTTCCTTCAAAGTAATGCTATTTTTGCTATATTATTTCCTCTTCTTAAGTATCTTATTTTTTGAAAAATGGTAGATATGTGACAAAATTGCATCCTGGCGAGAAACCTTTACAAGTGACCCACAATCTTCAAGTAACGGATGGTGCAGATAATGGGCTAAAGTTGTTGAGGGATCAGGTAACAAAAAACTTTCTTCCAGATTTTACCTACCCACATAAGTATGTAATCTTAACTTTATTTCTGATAAAACTTTCTCTTGATAGATTGTGATACAAATTGGAGAAGAGTTGGATGGAATGGTGACTATCAGAAATGGTGACAATAAACAAGGAATTTGTCCTGTCAAATATCTCCAGGAAGTGTAACAAGCTCTTAGAGAGAGAGAGAGAAAAAATGTCGCAATCTTTTGCACTTTCTTTGCACATATTTACAATAGGGAAAACTATGCCACATGCAGTCGACAAATTTTTGGTGCTATTTAATGGTGCTTTTATGATGAGAGAAAAACAAAGAGTTACTTACATTCAACTATTGTCAAATTATAAATCTTAAATTATAATTATAGCTATTATAGAGCATAAGAAATGAATATAAGAATTTGCATAGCTCATATTTAGCTATCCTCCGTTTCCTCATGAAAATACCTTCCAATACAAAAAATTTCCTTTTCCAATGAACGACCGTGATACTTATTAAAAACTCTTTTACCTCTTAAATATTATCCTATGCACATAAATGATTTTGGAGTTTTTCACAATTTCTGTTTTTACTGCGTGAATTTGCCATTTTGATGAGTTATTAAAAGACAAAATTACGTTGTTTGTTTTTTATACAATATTACATAATGCATAACTTTAAGTTGTTGGTTTTGTTAAGATTATTAACAGGATCCAATTCACCATATCAAACAATCATAGAAAAATTAAGTCCAAAGCTGTGACCAACTTATACATAAATGCAGGGTGTCTCAAAATGTGGCGTCCCAAAGAGAAAGCCCTGAATGAGACATTACAAATGCCAACAAATGCGAGAGTTGACAATTATTATGCTAAGAAATGTCTAAAGCTGTCCTACCAAAATAAAATTACTTATGGAGAAGAGTAATTTTGAAATTTTATATTCAAAAAAAATATTTCAAATGTCGTAATCTGTGTAAACCAAAAAAAAAATCTTTCACATGCACAAAATATCTAAATTGAGAGTGTCAAACAATTTATTATAGTGTAACTATTTAAAATAAAAGTTAATTAGTCCTCATTAAATTGCTGCTATACTGGATGTGATAATTTTGTTTTGGGATCGGGGACAAGGTGCTTTACCAAACGTTTGGTCATGTCTCTAAGTTATGGGTTTTCAGCATCGGTAATGAAAGATTGTATAAGTTATATGCTTGAAACATTTCATGTTTGATATTATTTACTCTGAATATTATTAACTAATCATGTACCAATAAAATTTTCCTAGAAAGAAAGATGGTTTTATTTCTACTTGCACAAATCTTGATTTCCAAATCAACGACGAGAACATGGCTGTCAATTTTCAAGTTCCAAAAAAATTCAAATTTTCCGAATTTTCCATACGAAACTTGACTAAAAGCAATGACCACCCACGAGGATCAGAATGATCAACTGGAAATAGACGAAGAGGAGACTCAAGGACCTTCAAGCTCCGCAAGTGACGGGAAACGATTTGAGATCAAAAAGTGGAACGCAGTTGCCCTTTGGTCATGGGACATTGAAGTTGACAATTGCGCCATTTGTCGAAATCTTTTAATGGATCGTTGTATTGAGTGTCAGGCTGATCAAGCCTCTGGGAGCTCGGAAGAGTGCAACATTGCTTGGGGTACTTGTAATGTAAGAACAATTATTATTGCTTTTAAAAGTTTGACATATCAAAATCTTTCTTGAAACTAATCTTGAATCAATTTGATTCCTTTTGTATAGCACGCATTCCACTTTCACTGCATCTCTCGTTGGCTGAAAACTCGGCAAGTTTGTCCAATGGACAACAGGGAGTGGGAGTTCCAGAAATATGGACGCTAAAAACTAATCAACTATGAAGTACCAAAATTATCGTAATACCAGCAAAAATTTATTCTGCAAAGACAATCATACGAACAATAAACACATTTCCAAAAAAAATATTCCCTTTTGCTTCACATTGTTCCGCCTTGAACAAGGTCTTTTGCAGCCTGAATTTCCTTGGACCAGTCCTTCTTGGCTATTTTAGGCACGGCGTGCTTAATCATGTTGGTCACTTTGATGGCATTTTCTTTAAAGGTTTGCATCACGTTTTCGACGCAAACTTTTTCTCCACAATCTCGCCAACAATCGTAGTCTGTGGCCATTGCCACACTTGCATACAAAAGACCAGCTTCCTTAGCCAAGGGGGTCTGAAAAATAAACGTTTAAAATTTTTAAAATTATGAATTATTTTTAAGTCATAATGTATACCTCTGGAACAGTGGTCATGTTCACTGTACTTGCCCTATGAGAAAGACCACAAAATTTATTGTACATGATATATTCGCGAAATTAGTTTAACTTACCCGTACAAACGCCAAACATTGCTTTCAGCTCTCGAAGAAAAGCGTGGCCCTTCAATACAAAGACTTGTCCCTGTAGGATGAGCCTTGATTCCCAGTTCTTTTGCTGTTTCAATCAGGACCTGGGCATACAACATCATGATTTATTAAGAGTATTCTTGTAATATTTTTTTGTAATTTGTAATATGCAATTATTACCTCCCTTAACCCTTGATCATAAGCCTGGTCCATGGGGACATGAGTTACCCTGGTTGGACCTCCTGGTCGACTCTTTCCATCATAAAAAGTCAACTCTCGCTTGCTCGTCTTGTCAATGAAAGAGTCCAATATGACAAGATCTCCCGGACGAATCTCTTCCTTTAGAGAACCACAAGCAGTGGACGCCAAAATATGCGTGCAACCTGCTTCTTTCAACGCCCAAATGTTGGCTCTAAAAAACAATCAAGGATAGAAATCCTTGGATTTAAAATAACTTAAATACCGATAGTTGACATTTGTGGGGTTGATTGTATGTTGTCTTCCATGACGTGCCAACAAGACGCACTCAACCCCCGAAATCTTTCCATGAATCAGAGCGTCGGATGGAGATCCATAAATGGTCTTCACAATCTCCTCCCTTCGACCTTCCAAAATATCCGGATTGTCAAGTCCAGTCCCTCCAATTATCCCAATCTGCAGATAATAATTTCATACATTTAAATTAAATTCATTCATTCGTGTATTTAATTAGAGGCAAGCTACTCCAGATTTTAACTGCAGATATAAATCTGGGCTAATGAATGCAACTCAGACTCTCAATGAATGAATTCCCATCATAATTTTTTACGATGCATAATAATATTGCATTAATATTACGAGAAAGTAGCCCAATTTTTGGCAACTATCATCATCATCAATTGGCATTCTTCAACGTGATATGCGGCTAGTTCTAAGGATCCAACGAAATTTACATTACACAATATAAATCTCATCAATTTCGTCGTAAAATAACAAATTCCTAAATGCATAAAAAATATTTATCATCTGCATCTTCCTCAATCATGCCACAAGATAATGTCAACTAATGCCAACTTTTTCCCAATTGGAATACGTTTAATACAAATTTTAATTGACAGATATTCTAAAATTGTTAAACTAGTTGTCAATTTTGGTCAACTTGTAGACAAGGTGTCGTTGACGTGTCCGCTGGACGATCCCTTGGCATTGATGGACGTACTCTTTTCACAACTTGTACACTTTGTATTTTGTATTTTGTAGGCTGAGTGTAAAAGTTCCAAAAATGTAATTTTTAATTAATTTCGCGACCTATGACCCAACCAAAAGTGTGTCTTAAAAAATAGAGGCAGTGGGGGAGTGTAAATGGTAAGCACATTATATTTTATAAACAATTAAGGAGATTTATCTCAAAATAACATAAAAACGATCGATTCTATATCATAATAAACATTTTATTGCTGTTTTTTTCTAGAAGAAGACTGATTTTACTTTTCCGTTATTGATTTTTTCCTAATTTTCCTGAGTTTGTTCCCTTATTTATGGACGCTTGTGACTTATCAATGATTAGAAGACTTGAGCAACACGGCCGTAGATGATAAGCCAATAAATAATTATATTACTCGCCAGAGAAGGTAATAAAACATAATAATAAAGTTTAACTATGCTGTATTTAGCTCTATTTCTTTATTTACAGAAATTTTTACACGACTGCATTTAATTATTATTAAAAAAGTGAAAAATAATCGATCGGAAGCAAATAATAATTGCCTTTCTTAGTAATTAGGAAACAAAATCCACGCCAGCTAAAATGGTAAGTGACCGTGAATTAATGTAATTATCAAGAGATTATCAAATAACGCCAGTGACCATAAGAAGTATTATTATAAGTATAATATTGAATTACGAGTTTTGTAATTTAATATCATTCCAATTCAACCAAGCCAAATATTATTATATTATTAATGACATTTAGAGTTTCAATTATGTTCGAAAGCTTCTTTAAATTATTTAGCTAACCTTGCTCCATATTTGGTAAAGACAATCAATAATCTTGTTCAATCGATAGGGAAAATATTATTTCCAAATATATATTTTTAGCTGGTTCTGTTTGGCTTGTCACCACAATATGAATGGTTATTAGATAATACAACAATATAACTGCAATTACTTGGCATAGTTAGTTTAGCTCTAATTTCTATTTTATAAACAAGTCATTTGTAAACATCCTCCAATTTCATTTGATTGCAATTGTGCCAGCCGTTGATCGGCGTCTTATCAATCAATGACGATGAAAAAAGAGTCCTCAGTCTCGTCCAGTTCTCAGACCAAAGCTCCCCCAATTTTTTCACTCCGAAGGATAGCTATTGATAGGGTATGTAGGTATAGTTAGGTAATTGAGAGGATGTACTTATCTATTATTCAGCTTCTATTTTGCCATTGTAAAGTCTGACATTCATAAAATGGTTATTTGATCCGATTATTTATTGTGTAAAGCGAAACTAGTTCAAATTATTGATTTATGTGTCAATAATAAACCGTATAACTTGGCGTCCGTCGTTTGAAATTTGATTCGAGAGCTCTATCATTAAAAGTTGTCTGACTGGTGGTCATTTAATTTAATGCTGCCTTTATCACAGTTCCAACCAACTCTTGCTAAATAAATATATATTTTCTTGCCATTTCTATTTTTGCAGAAGGTGCTGGTGGAACTAATTCTTGGCCATAGGGCATCCGTACGAGATAAGCCCACAGTTGAAGGCTACTCCCATGACTGGGAGGTTTATGTAAAAGGGGATCAAGGAAATATTCAAGCATTTGTTGACCGTGTTATATTCACGTTGCATGACAGTTTTCCAAAACCTCGAAGAGGTAAGTATCGTATAAAAAATTGACGAAAAACGTTGACATTTCAAATCTGTTGTTTGCTTTTAGTTGTGAAAGAGCCCCCATATTGTGTAAAGGTATATAATTCATAATGATATTAATGATGCATTTACAAAGCTGCAGTAATTTTATTTTCTATAATAATTTTTTTGCAGGAAACGGGCTATGCGGGTTTCATCGTGAATATTGAGGTACATACATACTAATAAATTGCTCCCAAAATATTCAAGCCACATAAAGGCCAATTAATTATTATTATTTCAAGTAAATTGGCTCTAACCTTTTGTAATTTGTAATTATTAGATTCTTTTCAAGAACAAAGAAGAGCCCAAAAAGGCTGAATTTAATTATGACCTCTTTCTCCAATCACAAGGAAGTCCAATAAGTCCATCCCGAAAAGAAAAGCTAATATTTAACTACCCCAGCGAAGAATTTACAAAAAAGTTGTTAAAAGGAGGAGGGACAATTTTGGAGAAATCTGGACATTCTGCAGACAAAAGTTTAATTTCCACCTCATCTTCAGCTCCTCATCATTCGGGTGGTGGAAAATCAAAACCTGCAGCAGCCGCAGCAAAATCTTCTCCTAAAAATTCGTTTGAGAATTTATTTGGGACTCCAATAAAACGCCAATCCAATAATTCTGCCTCTTCGTCAATAACCGTGTCTATACCTTCGTCAACTTCTTCTGCTTCTGTTTCTTCGTCTTCAGCAACAGCAGCAGCCAGTAGTAGTTCATCATCTGTGCCAGCAAAAAGCAGCAGCTCGTCTTCCAAGGATAAGGAGAAAGATTCCTCTTCTTCGAAACATTCTTCGAAAGACAAGGAAAAAGATAAGAGCAGCAAACATGAAAAGTCTTCTTCAAAAGGTTCGTTAAAATCAAGTTCAAAATCCCCAGAAACCGTGAGTGCCGCAACATCTTCTTCGTCTTCTTCATCATCATCGTCATCATCGTCATCATCCTCGAAATCCAGCAAGAAATCAGACTCCAAGAAAAAAGAAAAGAGCTCATCCACCAAAAATATGTTACCACCAAGCAATACCTCAGTTCCAAAGAAAGCTAAAAAGTCTGACATGTTCACAGACAATCCTAGTCCGCCTTCATCATCCACCTCAAAATCATCATCCAAATCTGAAAAATCCTCAAAATCAAAGAAAGATTCTGAAGAAGGAACAAAAACCAAAAGCCCAAAAAAGGACAAGGATCGTTCAAGAAATAGTGAGAAAGTTCCAAGTCCCCTATCAACCAGCAGCAGCTCTTCTTCATCCTCAAGATCTTCGTCCCCTTCTGCAAGTGCCATGAATTCTGATAACGATTCAGAATCAGAAAATGTGAGACCATCTTCTGCTGCTTCTGCCAATAACAAGAGCAAATCATCACCCAGTAATAATGCTGCAGTTTCCACTTCCCGAAAACGAAAGAGAAGTCGGAGTCCAAGTCCACCAACTCCTGCTTCTATCTCTGCATCTCCAGCCTCAAATTCCTCTACTACTTCATCTTCTTCTTCAATGAGCAATACAAGTGTGGACATTCCAGCAATTTCCACAAGCAGTTCAAATAAAAGGAAAAGCAAAAAACGCTCTTCTCGATCCCGTTCACCATCTTCAAGATCAAAATCCTCATCTGTCCCCGTTTCCAGCTCAAAAGATTATAAGGAGAGTAAGAAATCCAAAAAGAGTTCAAAATCCTCCAAGTCTATGAGCGAAAGGAGTGAAGAAGTTTCTTCAGCAATAAGCCCAGAAGAGGAAGTGGTCTCATCCCCCAAAAGTTCCAAGAAGCATAATAATAGTAGTTCTTCGGAAAGTGGGGGGAGCAGCAGCAGAAGGTCAAAATCGTCAAAGAAGGAACGAGCTGCAACTTCTTCAACGCATAATAATAATAATAGTAATAATCACAATTCTGCAAGCGACGGTAGTCGAAAACGTGACGCATATCGAGATAAAGATTCAGAAGATGAGGATAATAATGTTGAAGAAGATGAAGAGGAAGAAGAAAATGGCGTTTCTGACGAATATAACCACATGAACCACAACCATAATGATAATAATAACCACGCATCCGAGGACGCCGAGGAGGAGATGGATGGAATAGATGGAAATGATGATGGAATTCAGTCAGGTTCGGACTCTGAGACAGACTCCTTCATTTGTGAAAATGGCAATAATAATGGAGTTCACCAACCACTCAATAATCACGACAGCAATCAATCCATAAGCCATGCCGGTGAGTTGTGATAATTTGATAAATTGTAACATGCTCATAGTCTAAAAACTGCTCTCCGTGTTTATATTTTAGGAGTTGCCGGAAATATAACTGCAGAGATGAAACTACTTAAAGACCTCCACACTCGCATTTCTACCCTTATCAATGAAGATCCAAATAAACTTCAGCAAATTGTGGACATTGTGGAATTTTCAGGAAAAGATTATTTTTCAATGGAGTCTGGACTCACATTTGACTTTGATTTATGCAAGCTAAATTCAAGTACCATACGGAAGCTGAAACAGGCCATTATGTCATCCTGAAAACAAAGACCACATGGTTGTTCGTAAAAAAAATCGAAATACAACGAAAACTTTAGAGTATAAATTTAATTATGTAAGATTTTTCAATACGTCTAAATTAGACTCTAATAATAATAATCCTTATAATGTTGTGAAGTTGTTTTTGATACTCTGTTTTATGCTATTTTTAAGAAGAAGCTATAATAATTCTACAAAACACTTTTCACACAGCTATGCAAAAAAGAACATTTTTATTACTGATGAAAATGTTGGCCTATGACAATTTGTGACTGCAACTCTTTTAAATTAGATTAGTTATAATAATATAAGATTTTTAATATAAAATTTAGCAGGTTTATTTTTCTTTGCTAGTGCAATCAAATTTAATTTTAGATATGAAAGAATTTATTTTTCCTTGCTTTTTTTTGTCAGCAGCATAATTTACTTTACCAAACTCACCGATTAGACTACAAATGACTGAATGATATTTGGCGAGTAATAATAATTAACTAGTGCCCTACTACAATAATGCAATCTGTGTAAACTGAGAAACAACGAAAACTGCCTTTGCTTACTGTCTTGCCTTTTAAATAACAAAAAAGTTTGACTGTTTCTTTGTTTTCTTGGTTTAATTAATACTGAAGTGCTACTTAAATTATATACTTACTTAAAAATGTATCTTTCGATATAAAATGACCAAAAATAGATAAATTATTTGCACTCTGACAAATTAATTTTATAGACCTTAATAAGTAAATTATAATAACTTATATGGTTGTTACCCATTCATCACATGATTGTGCCTCTTGGTTCGTTTCAATTTGTGAAATTATCCAATAAATTAGTGATTTCTCATTATGCCTTAATAAATTGAGCGTCCTTTCTCATTTACGCATGCGCCAATAAAACAATCAAAGCGTCTCTGATGATCAGACACTAATTGGGAAAGTTCCTAAATTTTCTCACCTTAACGTTTGCAGAAGACATGATGCCTTTCCTTTGTTTCAACTTGTGTCTATTATTATCAACTTTGGATGCAAAGATTTTAATATTTCTATGAAATATTTAAAACTGGCAAAGAATTCTTTTTGTAGCCGGTGTCTGCGGTTTAACTTTTCCACCCTCGAGAATCATTTGTCCAATCCAATGTCAGTTCCAAAGTTCCATCTCAATTGCTTTAGCTATGGCATGTTGCATGAAAAGAATCCAGAGTAATCCAGAGTCAGTTCTATTTAATTTTAGTTTAGGCAGGGCATGGATAATGAATATGATAAAATGGACCATTGACACATTTTTTGTAACCAGAGAATATTGTACCTAACAAGAGTCTCACAGCCAATTGATTTAAGAGAGACAGTAATTTGATGCGTCCTACGTGATTATGAGTTTAAACAAATATTTGTTGGCTATAACGAATCATGATAATATTCAACTGCACAATGCACATTTCTTAAAACTTTATTCATTCTAAACTCTTTATTGCCTATTCTTCCTAATAAATTCCTTCTTTGTAATCTGTCAGAAATCCAACGTGTTTTACTTTGTCAACGTTTACGCTTTACTTTTAGCCTTTTTCGTCGTCCTTCCTTTTGCCTTAGCTTTTGGTTTGGAAGCAGCAGTACGTCCCTTAGCCTTAGGTTTTGGAGCTGCTGTTCTACCTTTGGCCTTGGCCTTTTTGACAGTTCGTCCCTTGGCCTTGGCTTTCTTTGCTGTGCGTCCCTTAGCTTTTGGCTTCGCTTTGGCCACTGTTCGACCTTTTGCCTTGGCTTTTGGTTTGGCACCAGCAGTACGTCCCTTAGCCTTAGGTTTTGGAGCTGCTGTTCTACCTTTGGCCTTGGCCTTTTTGGCAGTTCTTCCCTTGGCTTTGGCTTTCTTTGCCGTGCGTCCTTTGGCTTTAGCTTTTTCGGGGGCCTACATAATTTAATTGATAATTATGATAACTTACGATGAATAAATTACCTTTGGGTCAGGTAGGGGTAGAGGTAGAGGTAGTGGATTAGGTAAAGGCTCTGGATTTGGCAATGCAAGTGGCAAAGGTTCAGGTAAAGGCTCTGGAACTGGTTCTGGATTGGGATCAGGCTCAGGATCCGCTATCTGCAAACTTATTGTTGCTAGAAAGTGTAATTATGTATGCTTTGTTGATTGCTTACCCCAGAACTAAAGCAAATTGAAAAAATTAGCAGTCCACATAAGGACGCTAGCGAACTCTTCGTTCCCATGCTAAGTAATTACTTTTTTTTAAAGGAGTAGTTAAAAGTCAACAAGTGCTCACGACTCTGCACTACTTGAGAATAAAGACCCAAAATCATAAAATTAACATTAACTTTTGAAACAATAGATTTCTCGATTGCACAATGGACCGAAATTGAAAGCAGCGTCATTGGAAAACCATGGTCGGAGAAATTATAAACAACATGTAAAGCAATTGGTATTGGACATTGTAATTCGTCATTGTTGGCATGTTATGCAGCATTCGATTGTTATTAGCAAATATTTTCATTGCAATTTAAAATAATGATGCGTGGTTTGATAATGGATTGGAATTTTATCTCTTTTTTTCTACATTTCATAGAATTTCATACATTCTCTTTTCGAAAGAATTTTAAAATGTTCTTTCCTTTAGCAAATGATAAGGAGGCCAAAATGATAACCAAGTTGCATCCCATTTCTTGCTCAGTTCCATTTCGAAACTCTTTCGAACAACTCGCAAAATGTATCGTTCGCCATATCAGCTAAGGTCAGCTAACAAAAAGGTGACAACATCCACCCCCGTTGAACCCCACGAAACGTTGTCCGAGTGGGGCATGACCACGCTCGCAGATTCCACTATTCACTTACCCCAAGATAATAGCGACCCACGTACTTCTTCCCCCTTTCATCGCGGTCCATATTACGCAACGTCCCCTTCTCACGAATCTGTCCTTTACAACGTAATTGACCAATATGGAACGGTACGTAGTAGTGGGAGCAGATCAAATGTTTCGAATGCATCAGTCCCTAGTCCAAGTCACATCTCCAACAAGTCTTCCAGTGACTACAGCCAACCCTTTAAAACGCCACCTGCGAGCCCAGGCTCCAGCAACAGCAGTCGCAGCACTCCAAGGACTCCGATGTGGGTCCCAGTGTGGAACACTCCACCATGTCCAAAAACTCCAGTGAATGATACTCCGTCCTCACCAACGAATAGCTATCACAGCATTCGCAGCGCCCAAAGTTCAAGCTCCAGTTCAAACTTTTGTTCTGTATCACAAAATCAAAGTGTCCAAAGCTCACCGCGACCAGTTGAGAATTTATTTGATCAATTTAAAGATGATGCAGATTTCCGGAGGAAACAGGAGTTTGTTACAAGATGGGCAGGACAGACTTATGGACGGTGAGTTTTATTTAATATAATTTAATATGGCTAATAATTTAATTTAAAAT
>JAQIXN010001326.1:0-19650 GCA_034698145.1 Proisotoma minuta
TTTGGGATGCTTTGAGCAATGAGGGCGTACAATGTGTTCCAAAAGATGAAAATTGAAGAAAATTGTTAATAATTGCTATTGTTTTATGATTTGTGATGAAATAAAATAAGAATAAGATAGAGAATGGTGTTTAGAAATTAACTAGACGAATTTATTGATTGAAAATTTCAGTTTGCATGGAAAATTTAATTTATTTGAGAACTAGCCGATTAAAGTAACTAAATTATCTAAATCTAATTGTTGCGACGCCTTAAATTATATGGTGACCTGGAAATGGTGCTATCACTTCTTGGGGGATGGTAAGGAGTACCACTCCTGACACTGGCCAAACTAACTGAGCTGGTATTGCTTTGTCCAGAAGAACTACTTGAATTTTGGTGTGGGGTCGACGAGTCTGTACCTTCTTCGGAAGAATAAGTCCCAAGAGAAGAAGATACAGAAGCAGAACGATCTCGGTAGTTTCTGAAAGATGCTTGTGGTGGGATGCGAATTATTGGAGTTTGAGACCCCAGCCGTGGAGTTTCGAGGCCAGAAGTCAATCGGAGGAGTGTTTGAGGTTGGGGAGTTTGATTCCTTAAAAATGGGGGTCGCATTTCACTTTGGCGTGGTGGAAATTGATTTTGACGAGGCCTGGGATTAATTCGGGTGAAAATTGCACGCCATATCTCCATTAGTGCCCTAATTATTGTAATTATGGTGGCCAGATAACTAATTGCAGTGGCTAGAAAGAAAAAAAAAGTGTAATTAATTGAAAAAATAGGATAATATTAAATTTTATGGGAAAATTTACCTAAATTCCCAATAGAAATTGGCCCATCATAAGGGCAGTGGGGTTCGCCTCCCCCTGGCATCAAGGTCACGACGCTACCTTCGGTGATCCGAGAAAGTGGAACACAAACTTGAGTGTTGGCAAATAAAAGAAACTTGCAGTGATTGCCCAGGCATTCAATGCAGTTTTTAAAACTTTCGCACATGAAGTGTGACATGTTTTTTGTGCTATTAAAAAGAAGTTGCCGCAAATTTGTTTTGGACAAAGCAAGAACGAAACTTTTACTCATTTTGGGATAACTTGATAATAAAACTATGTGCAAATTGAAAAAATAATTAATTGAAATTCTATTCACTAAATTTAATGCTAAATTAAACCATAAGGTGAAATGAGATTACTGTTGATTATAATAATATAAAACTAGGAGGCAAAATGAGATTAATGTTGATTGAGTTTAAAACTAAACAAAGAGGTGAGATGAGACTATTTATTGACACCGATAATATTCAACCAGGAGGCAAAATGAGATTAATGTTGAATGAGTTTGAAACTAAACAAAGAGATGAGATGAGACTATTTATTGACACCGATAATGTTCAACCAGGAGGCAAAATGAGATTAATGTTGATTGAGTTTGAAACTAAACAAAGAGAGAAGATGAGGCTAAACAAAAGAGCAATTAGAGATGAGCTGAACTTAAAAAAGAAGAAAAAGAGATTAATTTGGATTCGAAGCTAATTAATAATAAGGATTAAGAAATCCTTTTTTCTTGAATTGAAGAAACTCTGTTTTATGTGAATAAAACTGATGACGTTCAATTTCCCAAAGGGAAATGGATTCCCATTGACACGTAGGACAAATATAGTCAATTTGCCCGCATGTCGATTGATGACTTTCTTTTCGATTCAAAAGTCCCTGCACGGCCACTTGCTTATCAGGGGTATCCGCTGCCTGTTTAAGCCACTTTTTAAATAATGATTTCATGCCGAGCATGTCGCACTGGTCTGCCAAAACTCTTGCTACGGTAAACACTTGAGATCTCTTTTCCAAAAAGTACTCACTATCTCTTGCACTACTTATATGAAAGTTGACAAAGTAATTTGCATCATTAAATACTATTTTATGTCCATGTGAAGTGGACAAGAAAGATGTTAGATCATGGGTAATTAATAAGCCGCAATCACGGGTTATTTGTTCGAACTTTCTCCTTGAGACGTCGTGAAACAATTTTATTTTCTCAGGATAAACTTTCACAAGAGAATAATTTATTGTAACTGGGTTAAATTGAGCAACTATTATGCCTCTATTGTAAGGATTTCCGTCCTTACATTTCTTGATATTAAATGAATCCACAAATGCTGTCCCATTTAATGCCGTCATCTCGGTGGCTGTTGTTAGACTGACCAAAAGTTAAAAGTGAACCAACAACCAAATAAAATAATAAAAAACTTGATGATTTTTAAAATCACTTTATTGTATTCAATAAATCAATATTTTGTAACAAGTAAAATAAATTTAATGTTTATCTAATTATACCTTGTACATTTAATCTGTTTCATCGTACAACCTTTCATTAATGTAAATCTCACATCCTTCCAGAATTGATATAAATTCTCTAGTGTGGCCAAGCGTCATACTCATAGTGCATCCGTGCCAGTCTTCGTAATTGGATTTTTCCCTTGGGGCAAAGAATTTGATGCTCCAAATCCCTTCGCTATCCATGTGTTGACGGACTCCGAGTTTTTGGCTGGGAAGGTATTCGGTATGAAACTTTGAAAAATACTCGCCAACGCATCTTCTATCGTCATTTTCTTTGAATGGACTTTGTTCTAACCGAGGTGTAAGTTGTCCGAATTTTGTTTGTCGTATTTCTTGAATAAAGACCTTTAATATTTCAATCAAATGAGGCAACTCTTTAAATGAAATTTTGAAATGAGAATCTCGCCCTTCTTGTTTTTCAAAAAAGCTCATCTTGAGAAAGTATACGAACCACGACTCTTTTAATTCCCAAAAAAAGGGCCGAACAAATACAAGACCCACACGTTTTGTTGATGGATGGTCAAAAAACGTGTCAGATCTGCAAATTACATAAATAATTATATATATTTAGTTAACGGGTTGTTTTATATAATAATAGCGTAATCCATTTACCTTTCGGGGCACATTGAAAGGAAGTCATCTCCTTCTTCTTCTTTAATTCTTCTCATTAAAATATCACGTCTAATATTCTTTGAAGGTGGCTTTCCCCGGCTCATAAGTTGCAAATCAGCTTCGGCCATGAACCTTGCATCATTCGGAGCTCGAGATTCGGGGATTGTACCAGAACTCGCTGGGTAATCGTCGTATAGGTCATGCATGTTTTTCCCTTTGATTATAAGATTCATTAAATTATGTTTCTTATCTTTGGTTTCACTTTAAAAACTTGATATTTAGTTGGTTTTAGTTTAATTTAAACTGAAGCTGAAATGAGTCTTGCAGCCTTTTATACAGCAAAATTGAATCACAAGTTGAACTATGAGAGAGTCGCTTTTCTTTGCAAACGTTCATTCTCAACGTTTGCATAAATTTTCTTGTTTTTAATAATCATGATGTGTATGTGGAATATTAATTTCGGAAAAAACGTTTCACGAGTAAGCATACACAGACATGTTTTTTTTTGTGTGTAACAGGAAGTTCACAGTTTCAACAAACGTATTCCTTGTAGTGGGCTGGGAAAATTTTTCTTATTTGTTCTTTGTATTATTTAATACCTGCCCACTTTTAAAATTAACGAATGAGGAAGTGAAAACCAAAGTAGGAAGTACAAACTATAAATCCAGGTACGGATTTCAACACGTGTGTATAATTTATTTGTATTCATACGTTTTATTAACGTATAAATAGGGAAGAAAATTCTTCAATGGGTTGTCGTACATTAATGACAAAACAAGACAAACCAAATTTCGTGTTCTCGTCAAGTGAATTTGAAATCATTTTCAAAAATAACTCAGTAAATAAAGTACTAAATTTTATAAAAAGAAATAAAGGAAAATTCCTCACCCCGAAGAACCAAATCACAGTTAACCCTACAAAAAGCCAACAAAAAGTGTTAGATTTTGTACAGGAAAAGTTGATAGCAAAAGAACCCCATCAAATTATTCTTACCGGAGTTGCAGGTAATTAAATATTACGATTTCTGAGTTTTTTAACAAAAAGAGTAGTTTTATCTGGCATTATACATTTTGGTTCGTTTTTTGACTATGGTACTTTTAAACAAATATTTTAAGGAACCGGTAAAAGCCTTTGCCTGCAACTTTTGCAAAATCTTTATGAGGAAAATGGCAAAAAAACCATTAGCATGTCAGCATACGGAAGCAGTGCAAAACAATTCAATGCTGGCACGATTCATTCCACTTTTAACTTATACTATTTAGCTCATAATTTTGAAAAAGAGCTAAAAAAGTTTGTACCCACTGAAAAAATTATCGAAGCATTTAATGGAGTAGAAACAATTATAATTGATGAAATTTTTGTTGTTAGTCCTGCTTTATTTGGGTTTGTGATTGGAGCAATTGAAAAAATATATAATAACCCAAATGCATTATTTGAATTGAATTTCATATTGGCTGGGGACATGTCACAATTACCACCAATAAGCTATGCATTATACACCCAAAGTGAGAAATTAGACAGCTTTTCTAAAAATTCACAGGAATTGTATAGAAAGGCGTTCATAAAATGCTTTTGTTTATTAGAGCCTGTGAGGCAAGTTGACGATGAACAATTCCAAAAACTACTTTTTAATATTAGGCGCAAAAACGTTTCCGAAAGAGATTTGAATTTATTAAGAAGTAGATTAGTGAGTAATTCACAAATTCCACAAAATGAAGATACAATAATAAGAATATATCCGACAAATAAAGAAATTCATTATTATAATGTTCAAAAGATACTATCTTTAAGAGCTCAAAAAGTACTTATTAAACCACGCCCAGTTTCTGCTTCAGTTTTAAATTTGCCATTCGAAAAACTTGACATTTTCCCAGCTTGTATTGGAGCGAAAGTTTATCTTACTCGAAATTTAGATTTGAAAGGAGGGCTTACAAATTCAACTTTTGGAGAAATAAAAGGTTTTCTTTTTGATGAAGTTAATGCTCCACAAATAATTTTCGTAGAGTTTTCAGACGTTACATGCAAAACATTAAACGGTTTGACACCTGTCCCTTTAATAAAAGAATATGTATATCATGAAGGAAAATCAATCCCAATTTTAAAATTTCCGTTGCGATTAGCTTATGCAATTAGTTGCCACAGGTCACAAGGCCAAACTTATGATCAGGTAATTTGCAAAATTGGAAAGAGCTGCTTATTTTCAGGGCAATTGTATGTACAAATAAGCAGATGTAAAACACTAAATGGTTTATTTATTGAAGATAAAAATATTGAGGCTTCTCGAGTCAATGCTAACCACTTTTTCAAAGGATGGAATGAACTCATTGCAGAATACAAAAGGTTAAATATATATGAAAAACTTCTACTCCCACAGGTACAAAAGTGTGAGGAGCTTAGCATATAATTAACGAATGGCTGACCCAATTGGTTTAGGAGCACGCCCACAAATACGTACACAAAGAGTCTTTGTAGATGGAAAGCAGAGAATTGAAAGATTTTTAATTTGTCAATATACAAGCTGCAAGCAGGAATTTAGAACAAATCGCCAATTTCAGCGCCATAATGCTATTTTCCATGAATGTGACATATGTTTATGTTTTTGCGAAAACAAAGCGTCACATAGCCATATTCCGCTTAACAAACAGCTGGGTAAAGGAAAAAACGTTACCATCAACTCTGGGAAATTTATACAAACAGAAAATTTATATAAAGGAATTATCTCAGCATACAAATACGAATTTGAGACAACATTTGCATCTGTTGAAGATGCTATTTCCAATGTTTTTTCGGATATAGAATCAATCGTAAAGCAAAGCATTTTATTGCATAATAATGTAAGAATTTCTCTTACTCTTAACGTTACACTGGAAAATAAAGAAGCCACAAAAGATAAAGATGTAAATCTTTTCACTCCTTTCAATAGGATTTTTAATCCTTTATATATAACGCCCAGTATAATGTCGTTTGCTGATTACATAACAGCCTCGGTTAGTCTGTATTGTGATGGCCAAAGTGGTATGAGATTAGTATCAATTAATTTTGTTGAATTAAAAGTTGTAAAGTACCGCCCAATTAAACCTAGGGGCTTCATAAAGCTTCCAAAAGAATTACCAGCAAGGCATTTTGTGAATATCAAAAATACTGACGACCTATGTATGATAAGGGCAGTTCTGTTTTCTTTGTATAAAAATGACATTCGTCTATCAGACCAACCAACTAAAATATACGATGAATTAGATGCAAATTCAAAGAAAAGATTAAAAAGAAAGTTCCAAAACCCCAAAACATATGATGATATTTTGGAAAAAGTTATTGCCAACAATGAGATTGACTTTTTTGGTTTGTTTGAAGGATTTAAAATGGAAAATCTAGACGAATTTGAAAAGAGAAACAATAAAATTTCAGTTTCAGTTTTTGCTAATCAGGGAAAAGATATTTATGTCATTCGTCCGGCTTCAAAAATTCGAGAAAAACATATTGATTTGCTTCTATTGAAATCTCCACTTAATATAAATATTTCGGTCCCACAGACGTTTGATTCTGTGGAATACGACTATCACGTGTGTAATATAATTTCATTGAGCAATTTGCTTATGAAAAATGTAAAAAAAAGAAGTGCGTTATGCCAATATTGTTTTGGAATTTTTACAAAAACAATGGATTCACATTCTAAGATTTGTGCTATAAATTCGGGAAAAATAGTAAAATTTCCAGAAGAGAATGAATTTTCTTTCAAAAGGCTTTCTCTGTATGAACAAATTCCTTATAAATTCTTTTTCCATTTCAAATATTTACAATACAACACAGTAAATGATATTTTGGAAACTAAATTAGAATACACTTCTCCAAACACAAATTTAAATGTTGTTGGGTATGCATTAGTGTTAGTTGGCCCAAAGGAAAAAAAGAAAAATCAATTCATAACTTGTAGAACATACATAGGTGAGGATGCAATTGAACATTTTTTAAAAAACCTGTTTGAATTAGCAGATAAATGTGAATATGATATAAAAAATAACAAAGTTCCAATAGAAATGACTTCAGTTGATAAAATGGATTTTTTATTGTCTACCCATTGTAAAATTTGCAAAAAACAATTTTCAATGCACCCAGATATCAAAAAGGTCAGAGATCATTGTAAGATAACTGGTACATACAGAGCCTGCTTATGCAACATCTGTAATTCATTGATTAGAATTTGGTCACGCCCTGTAGCTGTTGGACATGGAATTTGCCAAAAGGAATTACATTCTATATTGACAGGTCTAAAAAGCGAATATTTAAAAAAATGTAGGCTGACATGTAGGACAGAAGAAGAAATAGTTTCGTTTTCAATTAAAGGCGTTAGGTTTTGGGATTTTAAAACATTCATAAATGCAGAATTTGATGATTTAGTGTCAAGGCATAGACATGGGGTAATTTTAGAAAACTTGCACAAATCATTCCCTTTATTATTCGAACAACTAGTGCCCCAAAATTCTGTTCAAATTCACTTATTGCTCAAAAAGTTGTGGTTTCCAAATAAGTTAAATATTATCCCAAGAGACTTTTCAGATACAGAATTTCCAAAAATTCAAAACTTTGTTGATCCTGTCACTTTACTCGAACCAACACAAGAAGAATGGTCAATATCCAAGGAATTTTTTGAGGCTTTCAATTGTTCTAGTGTGTTTCATCTTATAACATTGTCTATGAAAAGATTCGTATTGCTCTTGGCAGATATTGTCATTTCTTTTCAAACATATTGCATGGAAAATTTTGCTTTGGATCCATTGGGATGTGTGAGCCTGAGTTCATATGCATGGGCTTTATGTGGTACTAACACATCAGAAAAATTTCATTACATTAAAGATATTGAAATTATTAACTATATAAATTCAAATCTGAAAGGACCAATTTGTGAAGCAGTGTGCAGAAAAATTAATGCAAACTGTGAACAACTTGGGAATTTTGATAAAAACAAAGATAGAACACATATATTTGGAGCAGATTGTACTGGAATGTATCCTTTTGTATTATTAGGAAAAATTCCATTCTCAAATTTTGAGTGGTGCTCTAAAAAAGAACTGGAGGACTTAGATATTTTAGGTCATGATGAAGAAGGAAATTATGGATATATAATTTCCTGTGACTTAGAATATTCAAAAAACATAAAATTTGAAACTTATCAGTTGCCGTTGCTAGCAAGTAAAAAAGAGGTTAATATAAAAGAACTTTCAAGCATGCAGCAAGAAATGTTTCGGGAAACTTATGGGGAAACTAGACATTCTGTTAGCAGAGTTGTTTTAGACTTTCACGATAAAACAAATTATACTGTAGATATCAACTGTCTTAAATACTTTGTGTCCAGAGGTATTAAAATTAAAAAAATTAATTCTGGGATAAAATTTTTACAAAAGAGCTGGTTAAAGCCATTGTTTACAAAACTTTTTGAACTAAGAAAAATTGCTAAAGATCAAGGAGATAGAATAGGATATTTAATTTTAAAAAATATTTCCAACCGTGTGTATGGAGTTATGCTAACATCGACAGAAAAGTATTTTAATTGTAGAGTGTGCGATAATAGAATTGATGCAGAAATTTACTTGTCACGTCACAATTTTCTAAATTATAAAGTTTTAAACCATGAAAATCAAATTACATTATTTTTTTTAAGAAAAAACACCGTATTTTATTCAAAACCTTACGCTGCAAGTTTTGTAGCACTTGACAGGTCAAAAGTAGAATTAATGAAATTCTGGCATATTATTCAAAAAACTTTCAAACAGGTTAAATTGGCATATTTGGATACAGACTCTCTGTATTGTCAAATCACAGACAACAATGATACATATTATAAAAAGCTTGAAAGCATTCGTCATATTCTTGACTTTTCTGAATTAGACAATTCGCATGAACTTTATAGTACCAATAATTCAGGAAAGCCAGGTAGCTGGAAAGTGGAATTTTTTTGCGCACTAGAAATGATTTGCTTAAGAGAAAAACTTTATTCAGTTAGGATGAAATGCATAAAATGCAATAGCACAGCAGACCCAACTTGTGGTTGCACTTTCAAAAAGGTTGCTTCAGGTCTCTCACAACATATAAAAAAAAGAATTGGGCATGATTTTTATTTAGAGTGCTTAAATAACAAAAGCTCAGGTACATACCTAGAGGCGAATGCATTAAATTGCACAGATCATAAATTAAAAGTAATCTCACAAAGATTTTTGGCTTTTAATACACTTTTAACAAGCCGTATATTACTTTCTAATAATATAGATACACTTCCTCTGGGAGGAGGCTGTCTTGAATTTACGGATCCAGCCAATTATAATAATGATTCCAGTTGGGACTAAATTAGAATACCAATTCCCATTTCCTTTCACTCTTTTAGTGACAGGTAATAGTGATTTTTTTAGCTTTGCCATGAATTTTATATTATAATCATGTTGTGCTCTCAATCTGAATTTATGATTGTTTATGAAGTTTGATTCTTGTTTTTATTGTGGCTAAAAATGAGATTTTGAACGCACACATGCTAATGAATAGAGGAAACATTAATTTTGTTTTATGCTTTAAGGTCAATCTGCAAGTGGAAAAACAGTTCAAATCATAAACTTTTTAAAAGAAACGCCACAAATTTTTCCTTTTCCTGTTCGTATTATTTATACATATGGTATCTGGCAGCCAAAATTTGACGTCTTAAAATTGCAATGCCCTGATATTGTTTTTGTGCCTTCATTAGAGGAAATGGATAAAAGCATAATTAAAGGAGAAGGAGGCTCCATAATTAAGCATATTATAGTAGTTGATGATTTTATGGTGGAGCTTGAAGAGTCTAGAAAGGCTAATAGATACATGAGAGATTTAGTTACTCGAAGAAGTCACCACGAACAATTGTCAATCATAATAACATGCCAAGTTGCAAACCCTCAAAAATTCCGGACAATTAGCTTGAATTGTAGAATGTTTCTTTTTTTCCAAAATAAGAGAGATAGATCTTATTTAAATTTAATTTCTAAAGCTTACTCTCCTGAACATCCTGGCATTCTTTTGGAAGCAATTAAATTAGCAACACTAAACAATAAATTTGGATACATTTGTGTTGATTTGCACAGCGAAACCGATGCAAAATTGGCATTAAGAAATTTTTTATTTCCAGATTCAAGTAGAATCGATTTGGAGCTATATGTATCCTGAAAATTTAATCAATCATCGAAAATTTCTACTTACATTCATAAAATCCAAAAAAAGAAAAAGAAATAGCATCCTCAAATCTTGCAACGTTGCATCTTTGGAGATTATTATAGAAGCTATTATTAATTTTCCAATTGAAGCTTTGCCTCTTAAATACTCCAAAACTAGAAAATTATATAAAAAGTTTCTAAAGAAAGGTTATCTGACTGAATCAAAAGTCAGGAGTCTCTTAATTTTAAATAGTGATTCATTAATTAATATAATTGCTACAACGATTGAAAGATGTTTTGAAGATGAGATTTTGCACGGTTTTGACGAAATTAATTTTTTTGAAGATTAAATGCTGAAAGTAGTTAGAGTAGTTTCTGAGGATTTGTTGAGTAAAATAAAGCTCAAAATTGAAGAACCAGAGAGGCAAGTTGAGACACCAGAAAAGCCAACAAATATTAGTGAGCCGACTTCATCTTATTCAACCCAACCTTCTGTCTGCAACTGGATTGAATTTAATTCTCGTTTCAAATGGAAGATCAAGAAGCAAAAGCAACCAAAATAAAAAAAAAATATTTAACAATTGGTTCTAAATCTGGGCTATCATCTAAAACATCTTTCTTAAAAAATTCCGAATTTAAGAACGCTGAGGAAGTCGATCAAGCATTGAAAGGTATTCATGCTTACTCTTTGCACCTTCCAGCACGGAGAAAGTTTCCCAGAGCACAAATTTTAATTTCCAGTGCATTTCACACACTTTGCATGGATTTAGGGATAATGGACAAAGTAAAAACATCAAACAAAGGATTTGCATATTTTCTTGTGGCATGTTGCCCATTTTCATTATACATGTTTACCCGTCCTCTTAAAAAGAAGGATGGTAAAAGTATGAAAAATGCCTTGGAGTCAATTTTCAAAAACATTAAAACAAAATCAGTGAAAAAGATTTGGGTCGATCGGGGTATGAACTAATAATAGCTTATCTTCTCTTTAATCCACTGTTTTTAACTCAATTAGGGAAGGAATTTTACAATTCTGAAGTTTCTTCGCTCTTAGAGTCAAAACATATTACTTTGTATTCGACTCATTCTGTAATAAAAAGTTCAATTGCGGAACTTGGAGTAAAGAAAATAAAACAAAAGGCAAGGCATTTGAATAAGCAAAGCAAAAATAATAAAAATATTTTTTTATTAATTATTATTCCACCAAAAGATTTATCGCTACTTAACTTTGACAAATAAGAAAAGGTGGGTCGATATCCTACAGCAAATAACAAATTCATGGAATAATACATTTAGCAAAGTCTTGAACATGACCCCTTTGGAAGCAACTCTTGAGCAAAATCATGATATTGTTTGGCATAGGAAATATCACAAGTTGATAACAGCCAAACGAAAAACCCCTAAATATAAAATAAACGATCCTGTTAGAATATCAAAAGCTAAATTTAGTTTGGGTGATAAAGGATACACTCAAAATTATGATCCTACTGTATTTTATATATCAGAAATTGTAAATGGCTTGGGGCCAGTTCGATACAGATTAAAAGACCAAAATAATGAATTACTTGAGGGTCAATTTTATGAATCTGAATTGGCAGGAGCGGTTGGAACTATTAACAACTAAACCATGGAATTAGATCTTGACAGCTTTACCGTTACTTTGAAGAGTGATTGCAGTTTGGATTTTTATCCTAATAATACTTCTACATTTTTTACAAACGTTTTATACAAACCCATTTGTCTACCAGAAGGAATGTTTAAAGTTGGCGTTTCAGAAATATTTTTTCAAGAAGCTTCGCCCGATTCAAATAAACCGGAAACTTATTTTGGTATACCCACAAGTGGTAATGAGATGAAAATTTATGACAAAGTCGGACTTTTGGTACAATTTGAAAAATCGACAGAGGATATTGAATCTTATTTTAGTGGATTGACTAGTACATTTGATTTCATATCTATTGGCAGTTTGAGCACAACATTTTCCATTTCATTAGTTCATGATTTAGAAAGTGGGTTTAAAAAAACTAAATTGACATTTCAAGATTCAGAAAGAAGATATTCACTAAAAATTTATCCACTAAAATATCTTGAAGCTTTTGGATTTACACAAATGATATTTGAAAGCGGTGAATATATTTCCCCCTTTCCATTTTCACAAGAAAAATTTGAAGCAATACCATTCAACGATCTTATATACATACAATGCACAGACGAAATTCCAAAAGTTGTAAAAATTCCTGAGCCATCTATTAAATCCATTCCTGCTTTAATTACGAAAATAATTATAGAATTTAGTAGATTGCAATACAGAGTAAGAATGCCTATTGGGGAAAATGACATTTTAAAAGTTTTCATAGATGAAAGAAATTTGTCTTTTCAACTTCCGGTAGTCATCAACAAATTATTTTCATTGCCAGATAATTTTATATTTATTGAAAAGGAAACTACTATCAGTCTTGGCCAAAGGTTTGATTATCCACAAAAGCGTATTCCAACAAGACATATTATGATTCATTCTCCTGTTATAACGGAACAGTTTTATGGAAATACTTGCATTCCACTACTCCGTATTTTTCCTAAGAAAGAAGATGCTATTCAAAGCACTTCATTTAACCAAATTTATTATTATGATTTGAGGTATTCCAAAATTAGTGAAATTCAAATCTTATTAACTGGTGAAAATTTAATTCAACTTCCTGCTTCCGTTGTACCTTCAACTGTTATTTTACAGTTTAAAAGGAAACTATGAGGCAAGTACTTTGTCATGATGGTCATTGTTACTTGGACAAGGAATCTATTCCAAAAGATATTGCAAATCAAATGGGATTCGGTCCGATTACTTACGATGACGACTATTTACCTTTAAATAGCGAACTTGTAAAACATTCATCCAAGCGTGGTAAACAACAAGGCCTAGGAAAAAGGAAGCCCCAAAAAATAGAAAAACAAGTCGGTGGAAGAAGGAAAAGAAAATCGAGACAAGCAAGTACATCCAACTTAAAGCCCCACACAAAAAAGAAAGTATTAAAAGGAGGAGGTAGAAAAAAGGTTGTCACAAAAGGTAAGAAAAAGCCTGCTGCAAAGAAAACTCATAAAAAATCGAAGAAAGCTCCTAAACCCAAGAAGAAGAAGGCAACTAAAAAGCGAAAGTAATGGATTATGAAAAAGTACATAGTGGGTCAAAAGAAGTCTACAGCACAAGTTTAGATCTGACTAGCATGCCAGTGACAAATATGGGAGTTTTATCATCGGATTATTTACAAGTGCATGCATCACCGGGATACACTGACAATGATTCCAGCTTAATTACTTTTAATATTCCAGCAACAGCAGGAATTTATACACAGCTTAACTCCAGCTTTTTATATCTACAAGTTCGAATTGTATCTACAGTACCAAATACACAAGGCAGTGTCAATTTAGCTGATAACTTATCTTTAGCTCCAAATGAATGTTTTTTCCCTTCTTTAATTCAAAACTGCCAGATATTATTAAATGACACCCCAATATCCCGCAATCAGTCTGGCCTTTATGGATATAAACATGTACTAGACAATACCTTAGAGTGTTCTGAATCATTAAAAAATACCATTCTGAGTGAAGAATTATGGTACGAGGATAATTCATCTTCATTTGATATAACAAATACAAATTACGGAATTAGATCGAAGTTTGCAGAAAAGTCAAATATAATTGAGCTAATTGGCAAATTACACGATGGAATTATGACAAGTCAGAAAGTACTACCAGATCATGTCAACATACAAATACATATTCGGAGATCTCATCCATTATTCTGCTTAGTAGGGAAAGGGATAACAGTTTCTAATCCTTTCCAATACAGAGTGAAATTTGAAAGTGCAATTTTTTTTGCCAAAAGGCTACTAATAAATCCCAAAGTGCTTGCCAAACATCATGCATATTTAAATTCAGGGAAACGTTTTTCGTATGGCCTTAAAAATAGAGAATTAAAAAGTTTCCAAATTGCTAGTTCGACACTAGTTTGTAACAGTGACATTTTGTGGAATGGAGATTTGCCATCATATTTAATCATCTGCTTTGTGGCAGCTAAAGCATTTTCAGGAGAACTGACATCTTCTCCATTTGCTTTTGAACAACATAATGTCCAACAAATCACAGTTTACGTGGAAGGCTCAAATACCAATATGTACAGACAATTGTCATTTGCTGAAAATATGGAGCTTCTAGCATATCATAGTTTAAGCTCAATTTTACCAGCAGCTGAATTTGTAAGCCATGGTTTAGATAGAATGGATTACAAAAAGAAAAACAAATTCATTTCGGTCGTTGAATTGCTCCCAATGCATAGAACGGAACGTTTCAATTTACAAGGATCTCACCAACTGAAAATGGAAATTAGATTCAGCAAAGCTTTAACTGAAAGCATTATGTGCATTTGTTCTGCAAATTTTGACTCTCTCTTGACTATAGACAAAGCAGGAAACATTTACACCGACGCTTTGGCTATTTAAAAATGGATTCTCACACACTTTATCAAAATCTGCAAAAAATAAAGAACAAAAATTTGCCATGCCAAATTTTTGTAATCAGTGCAAGCATAGACGAATTACAACAAATTGATTTCACTAAGCTCCCGTGTTTACTAGTGAGGAACTGCTGTGAGAGAAGTAAGTGTATTTAGTTAAAATAAAATGAAAAGGTTATTAATCCTCATTCTGAAGACAAAACGGGAATTCACTGGGTTAGCTACTGGATTTATAATTTAAAAGATGCAATCAAAGTTGATTTTTGGGATAGCCTTGGGATGAGTCAGGAGTATTATGGACTTACTTTCCCTTTTCCAATCTCATACAATATTCCTTATGCAATCCAGCACAACCAAGAAATCACATGTGGATTACATGCAGAGTTTTTTTTCTACCACAGGTCCAGAGGGTGGAAATCTTCAACAATCTGTACTCTATTCTCATCTCAAAATTTAAGAAAGAACGACAAATTGGTGAAAAGTTTTCACCAGAGTATATCTTATTACCACTGTGAGAAAATTTTTAAAAAAGTCTACAAAATAAAGATCATAACAATTTAAATTTTAGAAAGATGATATTTATATTGCTGATTTCTCTGACTTTCTCCACTGCTACTACAACTTCAATAGAAGAATCTAACTGCACTGAATGCGTGAAAAATGGGGATATTTTTTTAAAACAACAGCATTTTGTGGAATCAGGGCCAATTTATCTATGCGTAAAAGTATGCACCCTTGTTAAAAATTCTTCTTGGATAATTGGAAAGTATTGTACCATCAATGAATGTAAAAACATTCACCAAATCAGTAATAAATTTTATCAAGTGAGCGATCTAAATTGTAGTGTAGCTCAGGATGTTTCAAAATTCAAAGGAAGTTGTGAATGTATGAAAGGAGTTTACACTTGCTTTACTTTAGCTATTTTATTCATTTATTTTATAATTGGTATCTTTCATACAGAAATAAGAACACAACGAACACATTTTATATTAGATAGTATTAGGAATAATTATCCAGCAAATTCTCTTAGACATGATAGGCCTCCGGGTTATGAAGGTCCTCCAGGATATGATACTGTTGATAGACATTTATCAAACCATCAGCGGACATCCGCGCAGTTAGTTCGTAGAATAGACTAGTTTCTTATTATTAATTATGTAAATGTGGTGATTGTTTTTGGATAAAAACGTTACTATAAAAAGCCTTGCGTTCATGGGACCAAGTTCAGTCCAGTGTCCACACCAGTGTCCAACACATATCAAAAGTTAAAACAAAATAAACACTCCAACACCATGAATTTAACAACATCAAGGCCAACAACCCCTTTGTCCCAAATAAGCGATTTTTCTGTTGAGTTCCCGAATTCCCCAAGATTTGACGAAGATATGATCCCAGTAGGAAGGGAAGAGGAAGTGACAATAATGGAAACGTTTGAGGTTACACAGGAATGTGAAGATGTGTTATTTATTATAAAAAACCCGTTAAACAATGCTGAGAAGATGTACGGTTACAAGATTTCCCTTCGGCAAAATCAAGATCTCAGGGCACAAATTACTGATTTACAACAACAAAATCTAGCGTTAAAAAAACAAGTTGAGGAAGGTGAGATTCAACTTGCAGAGAAGGATCTTTCTTTTACCAACAACCAAGAATGGACAGAAATTCAAATTGCGTCCCATACCAATGAAATACAACAACATTACAAAAATCTTGAAAGTGCAACGGAAGAAATTATGCATTTGAAGTCTCAAATTTTACGGCTTAACCAGCAAATTGAAGATTTGAAATATCAACAACAATCTGCAAACACTGAATTGAGCAAAAGAGCAGATGAAATATCTGAGCTTGACTACAAATTGGAAATGGCCAGAAATGAACAACGGCAGTCTGGCCAGAGAATTAATGAACTTCAGATGGAAGTAAATCAATATGAAAATAGCCTCGATACCGACAGATCTATAATAACCCGGCTTAGAAAAGATCTTGCTTGCAGTGAGATGGATCTCATGCAATGTGTTCGGGAAAATGAAGCAAAATTAGAAGAGTCTTTCCAACATCAAGCTTATTTGGAAAGCTTATTCAAATTTGAGTCTGATAAGCTTAAAGACCAAGTAACCTCTGCTGCTGTTGAAGTGGAAAAACTGAACACCTTGATTTTTCAAGAGAGGAACATTTCTATGACCAATATAATAAATCATATTGGATACGCGACGAACGATATAACCTACCTTCTCAACGTTATCCGTGAAATGAATAACCGAATATCATCGTGGTAATAGTTTCTTGTAATTTTTTAAATTTATTTTAAATCTATTTTAAAATTGTTTTCATTTAAAGCTCTGTTTGCCAACCCGTGATGATGGCTGCCTCTAATTTGGCACTGGAAACTGGAAATAACGAGACTGCCTCCAGCCAAAGTTCATCTTCAAACCCGGATCAATAAATGGAACCTTCAAACCACTGCCACACACTCAAATCCATTTTACTCCACCACATATAATTAAATTTAAGGGTATTATAATAGTAAGTTAATTTGTTAAGCTAGTTTGCACTAGTTAATATTTTTATTATTTTATGACAATTATTATATTTATCATTTTATGACCATTATTATATTTATTATTATATATTATTAAATAGCTAAATAGCAAATAACTTGTAGCAAATTTAACTTAACTTGTAATAACTTTTAACAAATAAACTAATTTTGCACTAATATTAATCAAAATTTGTTTGAATCTTTTTTTAACTTAAGCAATATCTTAAGTGAACCATATTAGAAATGTAAATCATATTTGATGCATACTTCATAATTTGTATCGTCTGCGAGTGAGAAAATTGCAATCCTCGAAATTTAAACTCATTGGGTTTCTTTTGTCCCAATGTCTCCATTTTCTGGGAATAGCACAGTCTTGAGATTTTAGACATGCTTTCATCAACGCATGAGTGCGACAAATTGATCTCTTTAATTTGTCTTCCAAGGCTTCTTTTGTTTTCTCAGCAGTCTGAATTTCTTTTATATGAAGCAAGTTGTTCCAGTCCTCAATCCATTCTGTATTTGGTGTTGAAGATTGAGCACGAGTTTGGGTTGAAACTCCAATAATTATTTTATTGCCACCGGTTATAAACGAATGCTCCCCTTTCTCTACAAAATATTTAGAATTTTACATTCATTTAGTATTGAAAAGGAATATCACATGATATTTTGTATTACCTCTTAACGAATCATTCTTAATTGGTAAATTTGTTTCTTCATTTTTTACAGTTGGCTGATTCGTGGGTTTTGGGCTAAAAAGAGTGGAAGTTGAGAAAGATGTTTCTTTATCTTTGATGGGCTGCTTCTCAACTAAAGCTTCCATTTCCACTGTAATAATTGTTTTATTGCCACCGGTTAAAAACGAATGCTCCCTTTTCTCTACAAAATATTTAGAATTTTACATTCATTTAGTATTGAAAAGGAATATCACATGATATTTTGCATTACCTCTTAACGAATCATTCTTAATTGGTAAATTTGTTTCTTCATTTTTTGCAGTTGGCTGATTCGTGGGTTTTGGGCTAATAGGGGTGGAAGTTGAAAAAGATGTTTCTTTATCTTTGATGGGCTGCTTCTCAACTAAAGCTTCCATTTCAACTGTTTAATTACACAGAAAAAATATGAAACTTTGCATAGATAGTTTATAAAAACTCTTACCTTTAACAGAGTGAAATAAGTAACACCCATCTTTATCTGGGAAAGTCATAAGCACAGGGGTTTTAAAAACTCTTGCTTTGTCTAAACAAATGCCATTTTGTCTGTTTGTAATGGCCCATGTGCATAATGGTAAGTTTATGCAAGTTTCACAATTGTGAAATGCACATTTGTCAATCAGTGCAGAAATTTCTATCCCTGTGCTAAACAGCAAAATAATTATATTTATTTTGAACCCCATTGATACGAATTGTATGAAAAACTCCTAAACTGACATTCGTATCCAAATTCTAAAGACCAAATGAAAGAGTGAAAAATTTAATTATGTCTCGTTCAATGTTTCAGACAAAACAAAACAATAAAAATTGACCTAGAGGTTACATTATTTATATTTAATATGTTTATTTGTCTCATTGCTTAATTTTACACAAAGAGATTCTTATATGTTGCCCCGTAAAAATATAATCAACCTGTGCTCAAGTTACGAATCGTGTTTTTGTAACTTCCAAAATGAATTGCAATAATTCGTTATCTTGCTCAGATTGTTTATCTGGGGACTGTTTTTGGGCATATTTTGGGCCCCACAATTTCTCTTGTACCTCTGAGATACCAGAGAGGTATTCTTTTGTCCTTTTCCCAAGGACCCCATGTCCAAAGGCCGAGATTTTTGGACCAAAACCAACTGTTTTGGACGCATCGCACTTTAAAAGTGCTGAAAATGCATCTTCTTCTTCTTTAGCAGGTTAGCTTTCTTTTACTTTTTATCATTTTTAATTATTTACTCATTTTAAACTTTTTTTGCAGTAATTTTAGCACTTTTGAGTGCTCTAGTGCTGCTCATTGTTGTTGTAGGACTCGTTTTGGCCAAAAACAGGAAATTCCGGAAGTGGGTGGTGGATATGGGAGGGATTTTTGACCGGAAGCCATCAACGCCTTCGTTTGGTGACGAGGAAGTGACCATTAACGGGATTCCGGTCAAAACTGTGTCAATGGAAGAGTTTTTGCGTTCTGGAAATGAGGAACAACCTAGGGAAAATATTCCATTGAATATATTGGTTCATCCCCCACATCCTACCGAAGACATAGAAGTGGTCATCGAGACAAGTTTGGAGGAATCGTTTAGGCAGCATTTTGTTGCTGCAGTAAATAAAAATCCTCCACTCTTAGATTTATTAGCCAAAAACAAAGTTTAGTTAGTTTTCTAATTATAAAAATAGTTTAGTATAATTTACAATTGGCAATTGTTCCTTAAAAACTTTAAAAATCATAATAAAGTTATATATTACAGCAATTATTAACAATTTTCTTCAATTTTCATCTTTTGGAACACATTGTACGCCCTCATTGCTCAAAGCATCCCAAA